>JBBKCR010000022.1:2205570-2220785 GCA_037577295.1 Ladigesia roloffi
TCTATTGTAGACCAAACACCTTCAGAGACTTTGAGAGAGAATGAATTAAGCTTGAGGCTAAATGGTATGTTTAATAATAATAAGCAGTGTTTCCCCTGACTATTATGTTTGAGAGAGTTATTACTGTGGCAGGAGCCACTTAAAGCTAATTCGGCTAATTCTAACACATTTTTAACTGCAGTGACCTGATTGTGTGCACACACAACAAGGTGAACTTGCTTAGGCAAATTACAACAACTGATTGAGAGATCATTTGGAACATTCCTTCACAAAGATAAGGAGGGGAAGATGTAAAGAGGGTGAAGTAGAAGCAAAAGATCAAGGAATAAGAGCATTGAGGAATGGGCAACTCTGATGAAAATGACAGGAAGAGGCGACACATAGCTAATCTTCCCTCCATTAGCATAAACAAAGAGCTTACAGCACTTGTTGGATACAACAGGAAATTTAACAAATGCAGTTTGATGTACTTTTCTGAGACAAGCCTTCATGACCATATTTCTGATAGTCTGGACATTGATAACTTTCTGTGTGTTTTGTGCATGGTAATGGGAAGTGCAAAGGGGGAGGACCCACTGTTTTTCATGATGAGTGATGGTGACACCCTGGTCCCTTATTGCTTAAGAATGTGTGTAGCCCCACATTCAGATGTGAGCAGTGGAGCTACAATCATAGAGAGTTCACACATGGATCATTGTTTTTTACATTCCTCCATCAACCAATGCATCAACAGCATGTGATGTCACACACTCTCTGACTGCAAGACTCCAGATGAAGCACCGAGATACTTCTGTTCTCTGGAGCCTTCAATTGCACCTCTCTGAACAGGACACTTAGCACCTTCACACAGTTCATGAAATGTTCCACCAGAGAGAATACCACAACAGACTGAGTGGTCAGAGCACGTCAATGCGGCCCCCCTAGGATTGTCTGGAGACTAGCAATTGGGCAGCCACATGGCAAGGACACTGACATTGTACCAGTAAAATCGTTATGCTGTTTCCACAAAGACATTTATCTGTGAAGTTCAAGGAGGGAATGGACAGCCACAGGAGGAAGCTGGAGCAAAGGATTTGTCAGAACAACACCAGGGACGTTTGGAGAGACAGGGAAACAATCATAGGCTAGCAAGTCTAGCACCCAAGGAACTAATTGAAAGGGCTACTGATTTTAATGTGTTTTTAACAGGTTTGACAACAGCCCTTTGTCCCACATCTCCTTCAGCTCCCACACAACACCCACTGCCCCTCTGGTGTCCATCAGTGCCTCACAGAAAATTCAACTATTCATCAAACCTCTCTCCTAACACCACCATCTCACCTCTACTCTCTCTTCTGCTGATGTCAACTCTGACACCCACAGATTGTCTATCACCATCATTGATGAAGAACTATGCCTAATCCATCTTGCCAAGGACTCCAGGTGGTGTAGTTCTGTAAGGTATCGCTACTTGAGCTTCAGAAAACATCATCTCTGATTTCTGTGCCAAACAACCACAGTACCCCATCAGATGACTGGCAAGTTTTACACACTTAACACTGCATGAAGGTCTTTGGGAGACTGATCCTGGACACTCTCTGCCCCCTGGTTAGGCCAGCACTAGATCCCTTTCAATTAGCTGCTGCTCACTGAAATGAATTATGGATGATTGTGTTCAAAGGCTACATTTACCTTGGTGTGCACTTGGATAATAAGTGCGACTGGTCAAATAACTCTCTGGTCACCAGTGATGGGAATAACGGCGCTATAAATAAACAGCGTTACTAACGGCGATACTTTTTTCAGTAACGAGTAATCAAACCAGTTACTGTTTCCCCCGTTACAGCGCCTTTACCGTTACTGACAATAAAATGCGAGTTACTATAACTGAGAACACTGAATCGGTTTTCCTCTGTAGTGTGTGTGTGAGTGTGTTCGGGGCCGGGTGGGACACATAACCATTGATGATGATCGGTGTGTCTGTACAAGTGGTGTATCCGGTAATGCGACGATTGGTCTAGATTTAGTACATTTCCATGGTTTGTCAATCAGGCAGAGTAGGCGGTTCTACACGGGGGCCATGCCCCCTTATGCCCCTCCGAACAGCCAAATATTTAAATATAATTATTATAATCTCGACATGCGCTGGCTCGAAGAACGAAACTAACACTACGTGTGTTCTACACACGCGCTGACACACGTTACTATTTGTGAGAAGTAACTAGTAACTATAACTAATTACTTTTTTAAAGGTACCTGCCCAACACTGCTGGTCACACACAAGAGAGGTCAAAATAGATTGTACATCCTATAAAGCCTCCAATCGTTTAGACTGTGTAACACCATTTCCAGATGTTCTATGAGTCTGGGGTGGCCAGCACCATTTTCTATGCTGTGGTGTGCTGGTGCGGCAACATAATATTAGCAGACATCAAGACGCTCGACGAGCTGATCAAGTGGGTGGGCTCAGTGTTGGGTGAGGAACTCTACAATCTGAAAACAGCAACTCAGACCTCTTACCTAGACACACACCCACAAAATGTACAATGTCTTTTTGTCTGCCAAATCATTATCATTATTATTAAATGTTCAATATCACTTCATCAAACAACTCCAAACCACAGTTTATGTTAAGTAGTAAAATACTTCAGCAGTAATTTGATTTATATATCTGTAGTATATATATCTGCCTTTCTTACTCACCACAGGATTGTATGAATATGGGATACTGTATTTTGTATGAGGTATTTTCAGAGTATTTTCTGGACTTCCTGACTTTATTTCTACAGCACTTTTACAACTGATTTAACACAAAACAGCTTTACAGAATCCATGTGCTAGTATGCAAGCCAAAGGTGAGGCAAGGAAAACCTCCCTAAAGCTGGAAGGTAACCTTGGGGAAACCAAATCTTAAAAGGGATTCTATATTCTGCATACTGAGTTCTAATTGAGTGTGGAGGGTCATAGCAAAATATCATTGAGGAACTCTGTGCTGAGGCCATTCAGGGCTTTAAATGTTAATAGAAGAATTGTGTGATCAATACAGAGTCTGCATCATTTTGATCACTTTGGTCTAATCTACATTTTCCTTCTTCTATTGAGGACTCTGGCTGCCACATTCTGTTGCTTTAGGTTCTTGCTGGAGCATCCTGACTGCAGGGCATTAGAGTGATCAAATCTGGAGGTGATAAAGATATAAACAGTGATCAAAGTGATACGTAAGTATGCATGTGAAGGATAAACAGCAAAGTGCACAACAGTTTTCAGTCTGCATTATGCAAAAGCATTCCTAATTCATATTGGATCTCTAATTACCACCAATCATGTTAGGAAAACGAATAATAACATGTTAAAATAACTGAAAGTGTGTAATATATAGGGCCTAAATATTTTAACCATCTGGTTTTTGATAAACATGAACCTTTCAAAGAGGATGACATGGATAGTGAGGTTCAGGGGTACCACAGGCATTTATAATTTTGAGGGAACTAAACAAATGATTGTTTATGGAAACTGCAAATAAATAGAATACAGTGGTTTATGGTGTTGAATGTCACTCTAAGAGAAAACTGCAAAGATAGAAAGCATTTTTCAGCAGACAGTTGACTGACAAGCTTTCCTTAAGCTGTTTCAGTGCTGTGATTAGGCCAGAATCCTGATTGGAAAATTGTATATATTCTACGCAGTTATGTAGAAACCAACATGACAACAACTATGATCCTTAGGTAAAATCTTAGGTAAAATGGTCGATTAGACAGTCGTTTTTTACTGCACATTTTCACAATGCCACATATTTTCGATCCTGCCCATATCTCCTAAAATCCTTCATGAAAAATCACAACTGTTCTACAGATCCTGGTGGCAGTATTTCCCATGCCCGATCACCATTATAAATAATGATGGCCAGCAAAAAGAGGAAAGACTGGTCCAATTTACCATCTTTTATCAATGCAAAGGACAGAGAAAAACAATATCCCTCAATTCTTAACAAGAGTGGGGGCAAATTGTTTTGCAATCCCTGCAATAGCGTTCTTGACTATCAAAGGAAATCCACATTATATTGCCATCTAAAAGGACACAAGCATAATAAGTCAGCCAAAAGCAGATACAAATTATTGAAGTTGGCTGACCAGGGCAGCAGCCCAACGTAAGCCAAGGGTAAGTATTTATATTTAGTTTATATTTATATTTTATTTATTTAGAGATACAGTACAAATGACTGAAGTTAAAATTAGCCTGACCATGGCAGCAGCCGAACGTAACCCGAAGGTAAGCAGTGGCCATATTAGTGAACGCAGGCTAATCCAGCTAAAGCTAGCCCACCAATTCGAATGATATATCATTTGCATTTGGCATGCTAGCATAAACATTTGTAGTATAACTTTATATTCATATTTTACTGAGTTTATTAGTAAAGTCTTAAAGAATAGATTAGAATGACTAAAGGTTGTTTTGTTTCCAACATTATTTACTTTCAATTAAACAGTAAATATCTGTGTCATTTATGTAAATAAACTATTTATTTTCAGTATGATACGTGGATGTTAGACCTATCCTTTTTTGGTGCAGATCCGATGCTATGTATGGTGGTGGTTGCTCATTAATATATTAAAGTTATTACGTAATTGTGTTTTTGCAGGTATGTGAAGATTGGGATTGTAATTATTGCCAGCATTCCTAAGCCTCAGCAGCGGCAAGAGAAATACCTGGGAGATCTTTATTTAAAGGAAAAGGCAGAATAGAAAAGAAAAGGATTGGGGACACCAGTTGCTGTCATCTTTGATGAGACACCAGATGCTGAGGGCAGATGTGTACTCACATCTTGGTTGCACCTGTGGAAGAAGATGACTGGAAATCCTTTTGCGTATCTTGCAGACTCCAATATCCAGAATATCTCCATAGTTTCAATGTCAGTGGTCAAAACACATTAAAAGTATGACATTGTCGATGAAAACGTCATTGTCTTTGATAGAGACAATGCAGCCCACATGCTGAAAGCTTGTCGGGAAGTCCTTGATTCCACAGTCAGTTCACATGAAACCGCGTTGTGAATTTGCACATAAATAATTTGATTGGTGGAGTACTTCTCAAACCCTTCACTGAACTCAATGCCTTCATGAAGTACTTTAGTTAGATGTTCTTCATGGCAGGAGGGTGAAAAAGAAGGTGTCTGTCAATCTGCTAAGCTGTAAGGCAACAATGCCACCCACTCCTTGTGCCACACGTTGGAACTCCTGGTTCTCTGCAGCAGAACCCCACACAAGCCACTTCCCTCTGTACTGAGAATTCCTTCAGTCTGAAATGCAGGTATGCAAAAGAAGTTTGTGATAAATACTTCTCTCAATTCTCATAGCCTCAAGAGCATATCAGAATCAGAATCAGTTTTATTGGCCAAGTATACGTGCATATACAAGGAATTTGACTCCGGTAGTGTGTTAGCTCTCTGAACACATAACAATAGACATTTAGTGGTATACACAGTGAAGGAACCATAGACACATACTGTACAATAAACACAACACACACATGTGGGCACAAATGACACATTTGAGTACAAATAATGCAGCTAATAGTGCAGGCGTAGTGGTGCAGGAGTCATAGTAATAATAGTAATAATAATAAATAGTAAAATTATAACCTGGCATTGAGTTTCTGAAGCAAGTGTGTGTCGTCCAACCAAGATGCATCCCATTCACTCAAAATTGCCCTTGGTTTCTCTTCAGTACTGTCTGAAGAGAGCAACAACTTCTTTAGCACGTTTGGACAAGTTACAAGACAAGTGTTATTATTTCTTATGTAGACTTATTATTTAAGATTTATAGCCTATACATTTTTTCATGCTTTTATGTTAGTCAGACATTTTTTGTCAAAATTCCTCATTTTAAATGTTTTTGAAAGGGCAGTGTCAGTAACAGCTTGTGTTCACAAATCCTAACCCTGAGTGAGTTTTGCATAATATATCCTCTTTAACACACTTTTTTTATGAATACACCACTAAGACAGTTTCTTATTCCAAAAAGAGGCCTGCTTATTAGTGGTAAAGCTCCCTTTGAGTAGGACCTGAATTGAGTGTGGAGGTAGCAGGTTTTGATATCTGGTTATCAGCCTCTCAGCTGCATCTAAATGTTGATTATCTGCAACAGCTGTATCAGGCAGCAGATGTGGTGGAGTGAGACTTCTTCTTTGAATTTCTTAACTAATGGCTTTGAATTTATTAAAAAGAAAACCAGACTACTGAGCTTTGGGCTCTTCTAGTCTCTGGTTTTGTTTTCATGAATTTCAGTGTAATTTACATACCTGCTTTAACTGTATTGCATAGATTTTGTTGATTTCTCCATGCATTCCTTTCTCTACGTCAACTGTCATACCTCGTTCTTTATTTAGATCATGTTGGCCCTCTGTCTGAATCATTGTCCTGTTCTAGGTTTATCCTGACCTGTGCTTTTCACACTCATGTTACGTCGCCTTGTTTCAATATAACCTCCTCTTTACTCACATCTGGTCTTTATTTGTTTCCTCCTCATTGACTGGTCTTCTGTATTCTTTACACGTGTGTGTGTTTGTTTTGCTGATGCTTCTCACAGATATTCCGCTTTGCTTTACAGACAAGTACTTGAGACTGATTTTAAATCAAGCTCTTCTGACCTTGTTTCCTGCCCCCTGGCTAAGTGCTTGGTTTGTGATTGTTGTTCAGCCTACACAGTTAAAGCATTTTGTTTGCTCTTTCTTTTGATCAGTCATTGCCTACAGGGAGATTTACCATTGAGCATGAGCCTAAGGGAGTCTTCAGTTTTGTCCCTTTTTGCCTTTATCCTGTTCTTTCTCTTTGGTTATTCTGGCACATGTGTCTCCTCCAGCTCCTTTTTGAGGGAAACCATGACAACTGCAATTATCAGATGTTTTGTTACCTCCATGATTTATAATGAGTTTAGAATTAATCCTAGAAATCAATTTTTGTGTTATATTAAATGAAAGATGATAGATAAGCTAAGCATGCTGCAGTACGTGTTCTGCTGTAGTCTCTAAGGTTCTCCTTCCAGACAGAATGGAAGGTTCCGGCTTGATTAATCATCATTTATGATCTAATTTTCAAACATTTTGCTTTAAGGCACATGTTTGATCATTGAAACACAGAGCAATAACTATTTTACATCTTGTGCAGTGTTATCTGATTTTGATGAAAGAGGTTTCAATCAGGTTTTCTAAGTCTGTTGGACCAATTGGAGAGCCAGCAGTGATTGATAAATCTGGGAGATTTTCAATAAAACTAAAAGCTGTGTCAGATGAGAGTATATGACTATGTACCTATTTTAAAGCTAGGACACCAAGGGCCAGGGTTAATATAAAGGTGGGATCGCAGAAGTGAAAACCCCCCACTGCATTTTGATTGAAGCCTACAGTATCTAAAATGGAAAGAAATTCAGATTTCAGTGAAAAAGATTGTTTCGTGCATATTAAAAGCTGATTAATGAATAGTTCTATTTAATGCTCTGGTAGCCTGTAGACAGCATTTAGAGAAAAAGGGGTATGTATATCCTGTGTAGTTATATTAATTTAAAAAGAAGTAAACATATAGTCTGTTATCCTTTTTTTGTCTAGAGCATTGAAATGGTGGCCCCACCCCAAATGACTCAGTCTAGCATTGTGTACATAGATACCGTCTGTGGTTGTGGCTTCATTTAGTTCAGGATACTCATTAGGTCTTATCCAGGTCCATAAAGTATCAAGATTATGATCAGCATAGGCAGTTCTACACGGGCCCCCATTGAATTGTTCTACAACCCCCCCCTCCCCCCTTCCCTCAAACATGGACCTACTCTTAATAAAATCCACACTAGCTGACCAGCACTAGCATATATATTAGTGTGAGTTCAGAGAGTGCTGTGTTTTTGTTTTTACAGAGACATGGCTCAGCGACAGCATTCTGGATTTGGCTATGCAGATTAGCAACATGCTACCTGTACTGTAGGGACTGTAAGGTGGAACTGACCACCAAGATGAAAAACGGAGGTCTATATGTTTACATGAACAATGTCTGGTGGGGCGAATATTCTGGAGAGTTTGCTGGGTGGAATAAAAACATTTCTGGTTTTTAAGCACAGGAACCTGCCTAAGGAGGCTGCAAGCTCTACCAACCTGGAGGATTACACGGCATCAGACACTGGCTACATCAGTTAGAGGATCAATGATGTCCCTGTTTCCAAGATCATCACCAAATGCACAGCTCGAACTACACGTTACATCAAGTTTACCGATAAAACATCTGTGGTGGCTTTGCAGGAATGATGAGGCAGTGAATAGAAAGGAGGTGCAGAGGAGTGGTGCAAAGCCAACAATCTCTCGCTGAATGTGAATAAAACAAAATAGTTGTTGACTTCAGGAGAGTGCACCATGATCACTCCCTGCTGAGCACTGAGCAGTGAAGATCATCCAGAGCACCAAGTTCCTTGGTGTTAACATCAGAGAGAACCTCTTGTGGTCTCTTAACACCAGATCCATCTCCAAGAAAGCCCAGGAGCACCTCTATTTTTGGCAGATACTGAGGCGACACACCTTCCACACCTAGAGAGAATTCCCTGTAGCCGGATCACAGTCTGGTATGTGAATCTTAATGTTTTGGATTGCAAGGCCCTACAGAGGATTGTGAAGACAGCCCTGAAAATCATCAGGGTCTTTCTTCCCATTATCAATGACATTTACACCACACACTGCATCCGCAAAGCCATTGACATTGTGCATGACCCCACACACCCTCACACACACTCTTCTACTACCTATGATCTGGCAAAGGGTTCTGTAGCATATGGCCCTTCAACGCCAAAATGGGCATCAGTTTCTTCCCTCAGGCCATTAGACAGTTCAACTGGAACTAAAACCTAATACTGACTTGTCTTATTTTGCTCTGGGTTTTTAAAGATTTTATTCCTTTCCAGCATCATTATCTATGATGTCGAAGACTCTCTCTCCACACAAATTACAAATCTGGCTCACCCAACCTCTGTCTCTCGATGCCAAAAATTGATTTTTTAAATGAGAAATACTCAGCTCCTTATCATCGGATTAAAAGTGTAAAGTGTACTGCGAACTGAATTGATAAAGGAATAATGGTATCCTGCAAAGCCGAGTGCTAGTGTGTCCAAAGAGCACTGGTTCAGGTTTAAAATGTGGCAAAGACCACTGATACTGCAATATACAAAACGAATATAAATACACCACATCATATTGATTTGTCTATGGTCAGCTGCAAAAATCAGCTAGCACATCATACTTTCTCTGGGCAGCTGGGAATCCATCTGCTGCTTGCCCTGCCTGCCCAACCACATGCACATATATAAGCTGCATTGGAAGGATCAGAGTGGACAGGAGACTGCTGTCCAAACATGCACTCCAGCTTCATTTCATGGGATGTCAGTCTTTGGCTTTAAAAAAGCCTCTCATATAATCTAACATTGAAAGTAATGCGTCTAAAACTGAGGCTGTCTAACATGTTATGGTATACGTTGGGATTAGTGTCACATAATTCAGCAGAATTTAAAAGATAAATTGACCGAAGTTAGCCAAAAGGGAAGTGATGCAGAGGCAAAAATGTGGTAATTTAACTCTTTATGTACAGATATAAAATGTAGTATTCTTGAGCTTGTGCTGGCTGAGAAAAATAATACAGATATCAGAAAGTGACTCATTATTTTACTCCACATATTATCTGTTGGTAATTTGTGGCCTTCCTCCAACTAAGAAAATTATAAATATAATATCACTACTTTAAAAAATGCCCTTCTCCTCCTGTATTGCTTAAATTAATTACATTTACATTACATTGACATAAGTATTAATAAAATAAAATGGCCCCTTATAGTCATGTGTGAACACACCACAGCACACAATATGATAAGCACCAAATTCTTTCTCTAGATGTAAACCATTCACCAAGTGAAGCTTGGGCTACCACCAATGAGGGCCAGTGTGGGGATGGCACCTTGTTTAAGGGTACCTCAGGGATGACACTAGCAGTCCTGGGATTCAAACCACCAACCTTCTGATTCCAGGAGCATCCTCCCAAGCACTAGCCCACCCAGCATTTGCAGGTTTTGCCCAGTGACTCTGATGGCAGTGGGTGGGAATGTTTTTCTGTGGTGTTCAGGGGAGCTCATTATGCTAGTGGGTTTATTGCTAAATGTTCTTCTACCAGTACTGTGGAGTGGATGCTTAGTATACTTAGTAGAAAGTATTCTCCTTTCAGTTACTTTTCTGCTAACAAGTTGTTAATTTCCTCACCCACAACTAAGCCTGCTTTCCTGATGAACGTTTTGAGTCTCTTAGTACCACTTTCCTGCTGCCACCATAGCACAGAAATGTTTGCTGCCCACTACAGGCCACAACTATGTATTGCACACTCTAAAGCATCAGAGTCTTCTTAGACAGTCCGGACCATTTTATTGTCCATGTACAGAAAAAGATACTGGTATTCTTGAACAATCTACACATCCAGCCCCCAAAGGAAGATGGAAGTGACAGGAGACGGTGATTACTCATATCCACCAACGATTTTTAGTCTTGTTCGATGTCAACAGTCAATACAACCTTCATTAGCCATTCTATATTCCTGTGAATGATGAAAGAATTTGTGCAGACTAAGGGAGCATTATATATATGTGTGTGTGTGTATAAAAATATTAATATGTATAGATATGTGTAAGTAGTATATTTACCACAATACTGTATATGGTACTGATTTGTAACTGGCTCCCTAAGCCCAAATGAAGTATTTGTATTGTATTTTTAATATTTGTATTTGTATTTGAAATCGCTAAGCAAATCATGTTCTGAGAAACCTTGGGGTAACTGATTATCTGAAGGTCATCAGTGTAATATAATGATAAATCTATTAGCTGCTTTTGTGTAATGCATTTGTCATCCATTCAGAAACTGAATATGAACTGTGAAAGAAAGGACATCTGAAAAAAATCCCTTCTTGCTGTTAATATCCAATATGCCTGACAAGGTCAAGAAACGTAATGGACTCTGTCCTGCTAAATGTCCTAATCTGTTACCACCCTATAGTTTTGTGTTGGGGGAGAGTAAGAAATAGAAGGTAAAGAGTGGAATTAATAGCTGTTCTGAATTTAATGGGGTCACTTATTGCATGTTAACAGGTTGTTGTCGTAATGCAGTTGTCAATCCAAACATGAGAGTTTGCCTATGCATTTCCCTTGTCCCTTATTAGAAATGCATAGAAATCACTTGCGTGTTAGTGCACTGCCAAACACACAGGCTATTTTTTAGGCTTTAGTTTATCCTTCTTTGTGGTGAATTCAGAAATTTGTTTTAGAGGCAGGACACTTTCTTGACTTTCAGATATTCATTGAAATGATGAAATTACTTTATGGCTTAGCCAAGAAAGATAAAATCTCAACAGGAAGTCTTAGGCCCTGTCTTTGGGAAATTGCAGGTTCAATCCTTGGGGACGTTACAATGAGTCCAAATTAGAGTGTGTAGAGTGGCATCGTTTAGTACATCGGGGTGTCCCAAATACAAATTAAAAAATTTTTTTTGTCAGAATATGGTCATCGTAAAAAACACGTTATTTGTGCCAATCCTTATTTGTATTTGTGTCCACCCCCAATATATATTTCTATATATATATATGTATACACGTTCTTTATCTATTTGATTTACTATGTTATTGGTAGCAATAAAGAAATAATGCTATAATTAATCAATCACTCTCATCCTTACCCCCAAACATACGCATGCAGCACTACAGATGTTCAGTTATTCCTCTCCTCTACACTCTTTCAACACGTTCGCACGCCATCATAGTTTTCTCACACTAATTAATTGAATCTGACAATTTGCTGTTAGTGTCTGACAGCGCCTGTCCCATGTGCTTTCTTTCATTCATTTACTCTGTGGAGGGGGTGGGATGTGGGCAATCATGCATCAAATCATGCAGTCTTGCCTTGGAGTTTTCAAAGTGGAGGAAAAGGTCAATGTGTTTTTTTTCTGTGGTCGCCTGCATAGGGACGTTCTGCAAACCCCTGCCAATTCCAGAACAGGTTTCTGTTTGGTAAATATATCAAATGCCTTTCTATATACCTTCACCATCAGCCCCCAACATTCAGAGAGCCTGCAAGATGTGGGTAAATGCCAAGCTGTCAAGCCAGCCCAGGCGCATAAACACCATCCTCATTAGAGCCCATTAGACCACCACAGCTGGCCTTGTTAACATGTGATTTGCTAATTTTGCTTTGTGCTCATTTTTCAGTGCCATTTTCATTTCACTGAGCACCATTTACACTCTGAAAATGTAATCAAGGCTTCTCCTGATTGAACGATGACACCAAACTGTTTTTATTGATAGCAGTGCTCACTTTTATGGTTCTAATCAACTGCTTCAGTTCAGAGTTGCCCCCACTAACACCCAGAGCACTGAGACTCTTCATTTCAGTAATATCGCAATAACAAACCTCACAGTATTTTGCATAACCAATAAAATTTCCAAACAAGCTATTTAATGAGTTAAGTTCTTGTTATGCCATGTGATAATACCAAGTATGCCAAATAGCTAGGGAATATTTATTTAAAATGTTTTGGGGACGAAGGCTAAATATGTCAAATATACATGGGTCACTATGAAACACAATGTACTTAAAATATGCTTAACTCTACCTTAATTTACCATAATAAAACTGCATATTCTGAAATGTAGGTTACCTTGTGTACAATAAGAATGATTACAAGAAGAAAAGATTGTCAGATTTTCAATAGATTTGCTTTTAAATAACTAAGATGTTTGGATAACATTTCCTCTGTGAAGCAGAGAGGATGAACCTTCCAATAGAATTATGTCTCTTATGATAATAGTGTCTAACAGCAAGGTTAGCATCAGTTCATTCCAAAGGTCTCATTCACTTAATTGAACCCCTCAAATTATTTATTACTTTTATTATTATAACTTGAGAATAAAGCCAGAATCAAAGTCAAAACAGGTATACAAATGACAGCGTCAGACCATCACTTGGAAAATGTATGGTCCTTCCATCAGAAATAATTACAGTGGAAGTAAACATGCAATGTTCAAGGGGGTGACAGAGCATGTGATTTATTGGAGTGAATATGCAATCATTTACATTCACAGTCCACAGTTGTAATCATTCATGGCCCAAATTTAGAATATCTTTAGAAATAAATGCAAAAAAACAATTTAGACAATAAAACATAATATGGAAATAATACAACCAGACAGTGCGGCCTTCAGCCAGACCATCTACGCGAGCATGTGCTGCTTGTGGCGTCCAGCACTATAGGTAAAATAACTTACTACAATTTACCTCTAAATAAATAAAATCACTGATGTATCATTTTACTAAAGATTGATCAGGACCTATATAGTTTCTGAAAAAGATGTTTGTTGAGTTCCCCTAATCTGTATGTTTGTTATTTCATGGTTTTTATGTAATTAATAAGCAAGTACTAATGGTTGTAGAGTTTTAGAATGAAAAAACATCAATAAAACTGTACAAACTCTTGTATAAAATATTTAAAGTGCATAAACCTTACTGATTATTTAAACTCAGCCACTTTGCACTGCTGTCCAGCTTAGTAAGTAGGCTTAATATGTAATAAACCTAGTGTCTGCTGAATGATAGTGAAATATAATGAAATATAAATTTTGGTGCAAGTGTTTACCTTGCATAATATTTAGATCTCATATTATTTTAGAATGATTCTAATGCTCTTTGGCATGCGAAAGCTGTTTTAACTGGATTGGTGTTTGTTCAAGAGAACGCACCCAAAAAACAAACAGCCACATGCAGCTCAGTGGGATTTTTAGTTGTTGGCTCTGTCTCAGCATGCCGGTCTGTCACACTGCTGAGAACCATTTTGAAAACTGTTTGGCGCCTGTTGGATGCCAGTGTTACTGTAAACTTCTTCTATAACAAATTGAGGATGTCAATGCTCCACTATGTTATGCATTACTCAGTTAAATTATGCTAAATCATTGGGCACACAAGATAAATGTGTATTATTCTCAGAGATCAGACATTCTATGCACAAGTATTTGTTCGTTTGTTTATTTGAGAGAGAGGAGCGTGTAGAGCATGAATTCATTTTTCATGAAACTTGTCATTTGACCAGGAGAATTCAAGCTATTTTCTGTTTTATACAATGTATATCACCCAGGAATATGCAATACCATTCCACTTGTGTCATAACATTGTAAATCCGTTTTTCTACTTTCTTTCTCATGTTCCAAGCTGCTCTGAAATGAAAGCTCTGTATATCCCCCTTTCCATTCCAAGGTTACTTGTAAAGTGGAGAAAACAGTTCTTTTACATCAAGCACTTATGCTGGCTAGCATAACGCTAAGTAATGAGGGAGGGGCATGAGATTCCTATTAAGATATCACAGTGATATTTTTAAGCAGGTTGATGTACTACATGCTTTTGTAGCTGCAATCTGAATATTTGAAAGCAATAGGACAGATTTACTAGCAAAACACCTCTATTTGGCATAGAATTATATTATTTTATTCATGCTCTATTTTTTGAAAACCTTTTAAGAGCGAGTAAGGCAAAAGTATTGCACAAATGGCATTAAACTGATCCTTCTGAATGCGCTCAGGGTAGTCCACTTATACTTTTTATAAATTCAGTACGCTTTCTAGAAGTTATTTTGCAAAGCCTGTGAATCTAAATTAAATATATGTCAATGTTATTGTCTCAGTTTTTCCTCTTCTACTTTCTCAGTCTCTATTATGCCCTTAGGTTTAAACGTTTGTTAGCTTCAGACATTTTGCACTGACTTTGTTTTCAGAACAGTATTTGCTAGGTTAGGGAGTGTGGCAGAGAAAATACGTTTCATAACTCTGGTGAGCTGTTTTGCATCATGCAGCTAACAGTGAGTTACACTCTATGCCAGGTTCTCCATCACTTTTCAGGGAAAGAGGGAAAGAATTAAACTCCTTTCCTAAAAATGGCAGTCCTCTGATTCTGCTCAGGGACATCTTCTAAACAAGCAGTTCCATGACTACTTCATTTATCATCTCAGATCCCTTGACCTTACTGGCCATAAGGTTTGTTACCTTCGGTATGTTTTCTCGGTCAGGAACTCCACCAAGCCCCGTTTTAGCCAGTCCTTGTGTAGGAAAGGGCCAAAGTCAGTCCAGGTCTCCTTCACATCTAACTTCAGGACAATGTCTCCTACCAGATTTATTATAGCTTTGAATATATATA
>JBBKCR010000022.1:2226844-2236870 GCA_037577295.1 Ladigesia roloffi
CTCTGTCCCGACCTGCTTCCCTTCCCGTCACCCGAGGTAGCTTTCGGGCTACGGCTCAGGCCGCAGTCCGTCACAATATGTACGGAAAGTAACACGTAACATTTTAATTATATTTTGCTAAAATAAACAAAATGAACGTGATGACTCGAAAAAAGATTCGTTCATTTTGCTGAATGAGACTTAAAGATCCGAGTCGTTAAATGTTATGTTAAAGATATTTTGACCTTGAGGCGTATGCAAAATAGCTTTTATTATAGGACAAATATAAAAAAGTGCAGGTGTCTGTGTATGAAAAATTCATTTAAATTCCCCACCTCAGCAACTAGTATCCAGCAACCAAGTATCTCCACAGCTGGCTCCATCAATCCATCTGAGCTCAAGTTGCCTAAGAGAAGACCACAAGTGTGTAAAGCTGGACGAAGGCAAAGGGGCCTACTTGTGAAAAACTTTGCTCGTTGCTGCAGAATTACATATGTGTAATTCCACACAGATCTCATTTCTTTACTGTATAAGCAAAGGTTTAAGCTGGTATTTATGTATTTTGTGCATGTGTGTCTTTGTGTTATGAACTAAATTATGAAAATGTGTCTGAAATTGTGCATCATATTTGCATTTGAGTTCAGACTTTGGGAATAATTTTTTTTAATTTCTGTATATAGAAGCTTAACATTCCCTTGTATCAACATTTCCCATAGCACTTTGTGAAGCATCCATTTTTATTTAGAAGGCAATTTATATGACACTGCTGCACTTTTTTATTTCTTTTTTTATTTGTTTTTTTACAAACCAGTTTTTGTTGTAAAGCAGAACACACAAAATTTATACATATTTTTCATTCAGTGTTCTAACAGGAACAATAGAATCACAACGAGTCTAATGCCTAGCACACTGACATGATTTAAGTTCTGTTTGGGTTTCTACAGATGATTTTTAACTGGGACAGTTACATTTAAAGGATGCAAACTGAGAGCCATGTGCAAGTGATGGATGTGGAGGCCTGGATTTAGTGGTAAAAGTGGCACGAAAATGTGAATTTTTATAATAAATTACACTTGAACTTACAGATTCCATGTTGACACGTCCTACAACATTCAAGCTAATCCAACCAGCTGTCTTGGATGCCTACAAACTTGTATCCTATACTGTATATTTCAAAGCAGTTTAGCAGCTTACAATATACGAAGGTAGAATTGTCTAAACTGACTGGAATTCATTGATTTACATCAGTCCGACAATGGTGTATGTTGCTTAAATCTTCTTGGAGCCTGAGTATGAAATAACTTCATTAGTGGAGGTGCAAGAAAAACTCCCATATATGCCAGAAGAAGTGTGACCAGCGTATGAACCCGTTTTTCTGGACTCTTTTTTGGACCCTTTAAGCTGGATACCACCACAAGTAAATTTTAGACCTATGAGCGAACATTCTCCAAATGTATGACCTTGGCCTAAAGTACAGATACACTACCAAAGTTATATTAATAATACCTAGCATTTTGTTTAGAAATTACACAGTGTCCTAAACTTTTTTTTTTTATTATTGGGGTAGGTTATTAAATTAGGCACAAATATCATATCACAATAAATCTGATCACATTAATAACTTTTATATCATGGTATATCATGGCTAGCACACTGAGCTTACTGTTCTATTGATTTCTATCCATGTAGAATGAAATGTATATTATTGTAATAAAATATTTCCCATTCATGTCTGAATTGTAAACCATTTTTGGAAAAGTTGGTAGAATAAATTGTTCACATATTCTTGAATATAACATTACATGTCAGGGCAACAACTCAGGGCAGCAGTTTTAACATCTAAATGCTACTTGTGATCTGCAAGCAGCAGCACTAACAATTCAGACACATTACCAACAGCCACTGCAGATTCCGTCTAGATATAACAGAGTTTTCATTTGCAGTCCTGTTTGCTATCGTCTGCTGGAGTGGAGACACTTTTTCTCTCACTATGTCATCACTTATTCTGACAACCTGTTTTTCACATTTCTTCTTCATTAATCAACCAACTTATCAACCTCATCTAAGTGTAAAGCACTTCCTTTGTAATATTCCTTTGCTATTTTCACTATTTAACAACCCTTTCGAGGTTGTTTAACAACCCTTTCGAGGTTGTTAAATAGTGGTTGGAAATCTCGGAAAGCCTTATAACTTGTAACCTAGAAATGACATGAACAACATAAGAGCAACAACAAATTTTATTGTATGGCTTGATCGGAATGGATGTGCTATTATAAAGCTCTTTAATCGCGTAAATGAATGAAAGACTAAAGTTTGTGTGCCCCACTTATATATCAAAATGACAAAATACCCTACCAACAATAATATACCACTGTTACCATTAAGAACACCAGAGTAATCACTTAGAATCACCCTGCAACAGCCAACAGTTAGCAACAACCTAGCAAGTACATGGGACACCACAGTTACCACTTACCTAACACCATCCTGACCTAGCAACAACCTAGAAACCCCCAGAAATGCTTAAGCTGCACAATCACTCTATTTTTTCCTGGAACCTTGCTGAAAATACCTTTAAAGAAATAATATCCTAAAAAGTGTCTACATTTAACTGATGTGCCATTTAATGTGGATTAGCAATATTTTTCAATATTATTTAGCAGCGATTAGCTATTGATTATGGCTGTACAACTCATACAGCTTTATTGGAACTAACTCTATAAGGTTGGAAATAAACTATAACACATTCACCCTTAACAGGAACACAAAATGGTTTAACAGCTTTACAAATGAACTGAAATGAATACATTTGTAGAGTAGCAGCATCATAGGTCTACACAGGTATCAGCTACAAAATTGGTTTACATGAATGAAAATGTTTACTTTTTGAGTGGTAGTGTATTTATACTTTAGGCCTACATCATGTTTCATATGATTACTATAATTCTTCCTGATCTATAAGTTTTGTGTCATTTCAAATAAAAGGTTACCAAGTTATAAATTCCTAGGGAGCACCACAAACGAATTTGCAGATATGTACACTATGAATGTAAAGGGCCTTGGAAGTATCAACAAACAAAATGAGTAGATATGAAAAAGGATGTGGATCAGACAGAACTTCAGTGTGTGTATTTAATAGAAATCAGTTTGCACCAGACAGGCTTTGAGGGTAACAGATGATGTGTAGCTAGTAAGGGTTTCCACAACTTGGCGTGATCTAGATTTAGACACGTTCGCATGTTTTTTGCTTCAGTAAATTTCATGAACAAAAAAAACAGAACTTGGTGGAATGTGAACATACCTAAACAAAGACAAACCACTGATTTGAGTCTAGTAAGGAAACATCTGGACAAAGCAGACAGACACATTTATGTTCACTAGCAAGAGACAGAGGAACGTAGCTTCAGAAACACACATATTTTGATTGACAGACATACTCCTTATAGTGATTATATGCAGCATTGGTGAAAGACAGACATCCTGGAAAATAACATACAATAGAAAAAACTGAAAGACAAAAGAAACAAAAAGCTGTAGTCTAAAGAACTAAATATTAGCTTTGTGCATAGTTCATTTTCAGTAGCCATTTATCCTTTCTTCTTCTGCTTAACATACTATATCTGTTGTGTTACAAAGAAGTGCAAAAAAATGTACATCTCTTGGTAGGGTGAGTGCTCATAGATCACTGCTGCACTGAAGGGCACCTTCACCCAGTTCCCTCTAACATATAAGTTTCCTTAATAAATGTCAATTAATCTATTTCTTTTTTGTGTCTGTGTGTGTTCTTTTCTTACAGTAACCCGTGTGTGTTCCTCTCACTCAGTCCCATGGTTGTCATTTCATGTCCATTCAAGAGTTTCCATTGGGTGTGGAACTGGCCAGTGGTCCATGGCTCATACCTCACCAACCCAGACCACTGTATTTCCTCGCTTGATGTCAGACACCTCACAGTGAAGGCTGCTCTGTCTGCCGTCCAAAACAAAAAGTGACTCTGCAGATGGTGTGACCAAGTACTTCCCAAACAGGCCACTGGACACCACCACCCTGTTGGTGCTTCCCCAGGGCCAGCGCTTGATGGGAAGAGGTTCTTTCAGACCTCTAACTACTTTGCTGGTCCCCATGGACAGGTAGGAGAAGAGCAGACTGGAACCTTGAGCCGAGGAGGTCACCACGACATACTGGTAGGACTCTGCAAAAGATGGCTGGAACACCAGGTCTGACAAAGGAGCCAGGATGTCCAACTCTGAGCCATGCTGGAGTTCACCCTGGAAGGAGACAGTCTGAACTTTAAGCTTGCTGCTCCGGTCATCCACTGTGACAACATAGCGGCCGTCAGGTGAAACAAAAGGACGGCCAGCAACGCCACGGTTTGGCCCGACAACCGCATCGGTGACACTGTCGAGCAGAAGCTGGAGTTTGGAATCATTCTTCATCTGGCACTGGATGAAGTAGTAGCCGCTCAAGTGAGTGTATGCCATGCTCGTTGGCACGCAGCTATAGTTCTTCAAACTGATGGTCTTGACACGATGGAGGGTCTCCAGGTCAATTTTATGCACCGCAGCCTCCGCTTTCACAAAGACAAAGCCAAACCTGAGACGACAACGGTCAAAAAAAGGTTAATAGTCTTTTTTGATATTCACTAAGCACTCTCCTTTTAATTACAATTACCATTTTCTCCTTTTAGGAATTATAATATTGATGAGTTTTTAGAGGTTACACCAAGGCAACTGACATCTCATACCTAATGTGGGTGATTATCAGGTTTGTGGGTGGGATGTAGAAGTCCTCTACTCGTTGGAACTGGGCGCGGACGGTGTGGTGCAGCTCCCCGACACTTGCCTGTGCGATGACCTGAAACAGTGCAATGTTAATGCGAGCAAAAAAAGTCAATATTTCAAACACTGTGACACAAACTATGCAATAAAATGCAGCAAACAGATGGAATGAAAGAGGAACAAGGTCCACCCTATGGAATACAAAGCGACTCATGGATAAATATAGATACAGAGACTCTGCTTTCAAGGTTTATCTTGTCTTATCACCGTGGTAATGGGGTATGTTTGTGTAGGGGCCACCCTGCGGCTTTCATGACAATTGCTTAATCGAGGCCTACACTGTGTTTGGACATATTCTGTGACTGCTGTGCTATTCATGTGCCTTGCACTAACCAAAACTATCAAGGTTCTTCAGAATCGAATGTGGAAAGAAAGCTGATTTGCTGTTGCAACTAAAGGACAAAGACTAAGGAAGAACTATGTGTCCATGATAACGCTACACAAACATAGAACGGGTTTCTATTCGGTTGTTTTATTTGCTTGTTCATAATGCTGGAGCTTGGCTACAGTAATATCAGTAGGCCAGGGCTTTTGAATGGGCAGAGAACTTTGGCAGCATTCATATTCATTATTTTCATGGTGCTGGAGAACCAGTCATATGCAGCATCATCTCAATCTTTACACAAAGCATTGACAAAAGTGGTTTGAACAACCAATTCTGTTTATCCATATAAAATCCACATTTTAAAAAATATAAGACACATTCCAGTCAGCAGGTGTAAAAGGGGCCTTGAGCCAAGAGATTATGAATGAATTCATGAATGAATTTCAAATGATGTCTGAGGAGCACAGTGAAGGTAATGCTGTGAGAACATTGTAGAATCAGGTTTATACAACACATCTCTCAGCTCTGTACACAGCAGATTCACTATTTAAAAATGTAAGCAGTTTGGTCGATGCATAATAAGCATTTCTCTTTCTCTTTCTGTAAAAAACCCAATACGACTGACGATGGTGGGTCTTGGGCCAAAAATAAACACTTATTTTGCTCGTTAGTTTAATCTAAAGGAATTCTAATCAGATTCAGGCTTT
The DNA here is from genome assembly GCA_037577295.1 of Ladigesia roloffi. Lineage (NCBI taxonomy): Eukaryota > Metazoa > Chordata > Actinopteri > Characiformes > Alestidae > Ladigesia > Ladigesia roloffi. The sequence continues at coordinate 2,232,691 of JBBKCR010000022.1, forward strand.
TGACTAAGGGTATTGAGTCATTTATAAAAATGCTTAGTGTGATATTACACCACTTGAATGAGAGCATTGCCTCTAGCGTTCGCAAATTACAGATGCCCAGGTTAATTACTCGTGTTCTGAATGATCATGATATTATCAAGCTATTTATTTGTGGTGAGGATCCAAATGCCCCACAGCCCATTATACAGCTCCCCTGTAAAATCTGCTCTTTAGCATTTTAGAATGACTATTCATTATCACTGAGCACCTCTGTGTGGGCAGGCTGAGCAAGCAAAGATGGACAATGCCTTTTCGTTCAATTGGAATTAAATAAGCCAGAGTGATAATAAAAGGATATTTCCTTGCCATAATCTTCATGTGTGCGCATGCAGTTTTCAGACAAATGAAAGTCAGAAAGACCACAAAGATGGGGAACCCTGGCAGTGAGGACTGGAATAGATTCCCTTGTTAATAAGGTGGGTTTTATAAATCATAGTTTGGAGACTACTGCCTTATACTGTATTAATGGGATTCCAGTTTGGTGAAAGACATAAATAATAGGTGCTGAGTCCTGCAGTGCTCCCCTGCCTATTCTGAACTTCGCACAATACAGGCAAGTCATAAACATCATGACGGCAATGGCTTTCCCAAAAGTAAGGCAACAGAGAGGCTACCCTGCAGCTAAATCCCCCAAAGCATCCATACAATATTCACACCCACTGTCATAAAATATCCAAAAGGGCTAACATCATTGTCTGGCACAGGAGATCTGTTGCCTAACTCAGGATTTCCAAAAAAATACAAATAAGATGGGACTCTGACCAGATTGTACCGTATTTTTCTGCCTTTAAGACGCACTTTTTCTTCCCCAAAACTGTGTGGGGGGGAGTTGGTGTTTCTTATACGACAAATACACATTTTGCCTGCATTAAAACTGCCCCTAACTTTGTGTGGTGCTGCTTGCAGTCCTCTTTTTATGTTGTGTGTGCTGCAGGCTGGATTTGTGGCGTGTACTGCGGGCTGTGAAGACGTCTATGACTAGGGCGACCATATTTTGTGCTGACAGACACGCAGTCTTCTGATTTTAAACAGAGCTGCCCGCACTGATGCGGCTCAGGAATTAGGTCACACACCTGTCAATTTAATGGTCCAATGAAAGGTAATAAAAAACCAGGACATTTCCCCACTTTCTAAATAGAAACTCGGACGCCGGACGTTTGGTCACCCTATCTCTGACCCTCCCTGCATGGCCAGGCTGTGTGTGTTCGGCTTCCCTCTCCCTCCTATAGCACCTGTTCCCCCCACCCGACAGTCTAACCACGTGCTGCCTGGGCACCATGTCAACGCTCTGCTGAGTTTAGCTGAGGTACCTTTCCCTCCATCACCGCTACCTCCTTTTCAAGATGTCTAAGCAAGATGTCTTTATACAGTTGATATAAAATATTTTACTACAGTATTTGGTTCAGAATCTTTTTTTTCTAGATTTTCTAGAAAATTGGGTGCTTCTTATATTCCGGAGCGTCTTATATGGCGAAAAAGACGGTATATTGTAAACCTGACAAAGCACATTGTTGTCGTCACCACAAAAAACAAACAAAAAATAAATAAAAGCAATAGACTAAACATATGAACATATTTGTTTTGTGAGATTTTAAAAGGAGTCACACCCGATTCTTTGACATACTACTGACATACTTCATCAAAATCAAGTTTTCCATGATATGGATAAGCAGATTAAAAAAGCAGTATTTATTCAAATAGACTGAAATTAAGGTAATCTTATGTTTAATAAACTGGATTCTTCTTTCTTACCTGTAAAGTAGGATGGGTTTTCTGTGTATCTCCCCAGCTCAGCACCCACACCTGGTCATGAGACTTGTCATAGAAGAGCTTTACTGGCACCGGGTCTGTTTCCACAGCCTGTGATTGGACAAAACAGAGATGCTTTGCTATAGTTTATGAATACCTGTGTGTACAGAGGTGGATAAAAGTTCAGAATCTGGAAAATTTCTTCATTTTTCTAATTGTAAGTCTGTGTGTTGTTTATTTCCAAGTTTAAATAAAAAAACCTCCCAGATTTCAATGTTCTCTTAGACATTTTGCGGGCATTATATCTATGAATGAACTGTCCTAATGTGTACCACACAAACTTAGAATTGGGTTTTCGTGTTAACAGTAAAAATATTGTACATTTATTTACTTTCAATACATTTTTGCCTGTTGGCTAACTAACATATAAGGTATGATTATCCTGTTTTTATTTTAATAGTCCTATAGTTTTAGTATGCTAAAATGTCAAAAACCACTAACAAATACCCCCTTGAGTGGTACAGCCAGACTCTAATGAGAAAACCACAAGCAGGGGCGGTGGGCTCAGAAGTGTGGCCACAACAAGTGGATTAACCACTTCTGCAATAAGGGTCAGGCTGCTGTCCACCCCGCACTGATGCGGAACAGAGAAATCTGCTGGTTAATGGGAAGGCTGCGCTGTTTTTTTCTACCAGCTATGTAATACTCTGTACTATAGAGAGAAGGAGGGAGGGCTGTGACCTTGATGGCTAACGTTCAAAACGGAGCTTCTTCTGCTAGGATACAGAACATGGTGTTTTCTGTTTTTGTTATTTGTTACACAAGGATTCTTGAGGAACATTCTTTCATATTAACGTGTTCTGTGTATGACGATAAACACTCAACTCCAGATCAGTGAGGCTAACTGACATGATTCACTCTGAAAACTCAATTTTCCAGCCACACTGTTACACATTTAAAGATTATTTTAAATGTTGCTTTCTATCCAACTCCGCAAAAACAATTTGCATGAAACCACATCTCATACCAGAGTCTCAGAATGAAGCTGCACTTTGACAAGTGACATGGATTGTGCTTGCCTGTAATAGGGTTCACATCTTGAACCCTAGACTCACCCACAACTGTCAGCTTAACTTAGACTCAGTCTTGCCTGATTTACAATTGTTTTTTTCATACATAAAACCCAGTGGAATCTTTCAATTGTTATTGGTTTTAGCTTCCTTCTCACCTTCCTTAATTTGTTAAATTAGCACAAATTAAATTGCCAGACCTGCCATATGAGGAGACTCTGTTGCTTTGCTGAAACAACATGAAGCAATGACAATCTATTCAGATGTTTGCATGTTTATATTACATTTATTATGGGTTTAAGGGAATGTGCAGTCTGTAGTGAATCCAAAAACGCATAATTGTATTGGGGGTTAGAGAGGATTTGAGGCACATGCAAGGAAGACCTTGAATAGCCAAAAACAAACACTAGATACCTTGGACAGGAAACAAACACTGAGTAACACAACATATGACAGACAGTAAAGGATAAATGCAAGGTGACACTACATGAGACACAAGGATGGGAACTGACACCGAGACAGAGACAGGGATGGACACATGAACTACAGGGGTGACGGGTAATGGAAATCAGGGTATTGGCCGAGACAGTGCTATGTCCTAGGCTCCAACTGAAGCCACAGCCACATTCAGGGCAAAAAATACCCCCAATTGGACTGTCCTCCACGATGTTGGTTCGCACTATAATAGGTGGCTCAATAAACAAAATGTAAAGACCATAGTTAAAAGGTTACATGACCCTTTTCAAGGCTTCCTTCAGACCTCAAAATGGCTAATCAGGGCCAATCGTGAACCCAAAGATTACCTCCCTAACGCTGGCCGGTGAAGGGGAACTGATAGCAAATAAAGCTGTAGCTGGGGCAGCAGGCACAAGATAATTAACCCCAGCCCTGGTGAAGTTCTCAATCTCCTCAGGTTCACTACACTGCATGTGCCCTTTCGTAGCCTCTAGGTTCTTGCTAGGGTCCCAAAGACCTCCACAAGGAAACTGACTCGCTCCATTTCCCTTAGGAAAGACTCAACCAAGTGTGCTAGCCAGCCAATCCTCTCATCCCGAATGATCTCATGGAGGAACTCAAGCTGGCCCAGGAGCTCATGACCAGCCATACCTCAAAGTCACCCTCAGATGCTATGTCTAGGCTCATGGTCAGTCCATGAATTGGTGCACATTCAAGAGGGACCTTCACTAAACAAACACATACACTGTGTGAATAGACCATGAACCAAACAAAATAGAAAACAGACATTATTTACATTTACGGCATTTAGCAGACGCTTTTTATCCAAAGCGACTTCCATTCCTAACTACAGGGGACAGTCTCCC
>JBBKCR010000022.1:2236970-2247436 GCA_037577295.1 Ladigesia roloffi
CTTAATTAAAATGAAGGTGTTTGGCATATTTTCAGGGGTAAATTAAGGTAGAGTTAAGCACAAATTAAGTACATTGTATTTCATAGTGATAGTGTTTGCTGGGCTGCTTCAGCACCCTGGACAGCAACGTCGTCATTCACAGAGGCGGGAAGGCAGTGCACTGAAACAAACTACACCTGGTTATGGTAAATAAGTCACTGACACCAATATGCCAATGCATGGGGACTATGCATTTACTTTTCTACCTCAGATTCCATCCCTAAAGTCTATCCGTGAGCCTTTTGAAACTGCTGGGTGCCATGTGCCTTGTTTTTTTTTGCTACTAGCTTACCAACTAAAGATTCTTTTGAATGGGCCACCTCATTCACCAGCCTGTCCCTCCTGCACACCCTCTTCCCTCTACCATATATAATAAACTCATATATAAATAAACATTCTATATATGTATATATTTATTTAATATTTTCAATTACATTACATGCACCTTAAACGTCCTACATAGGTATTCTAGTTTAAATAGAGAAAATGCGTTTGCTACAAAAAAAATAGCTACAAAAATATGTGAAATTTACAATGTGATTTAATTCTGAAAAGTAGAATTAAATGAAAGAGTTAGCTGTATTCCATCAGCACAGCAAGAACATTCAGTGTGCCTGCTAGAACATTATAAAGTACCCATACACATTAGGGAGGAAGCTTTTTTAGAAGATCAGCACAAGCCATGTTCAACAGTTATCCCTGACATGATACAGATGGAGAGGTTCATACAGTCCACTAAAACCCATGCTATGGTTCTCACTTAGAGGGGAGAGCAAACAGCAATACAGTATATTTTCAGGCAATTTTCTGAAAGAGAAATAACAAGAGAAATATCCTATCTAGCTTTGCTTCAGGAGTTTTTTTTTTTTCCTTCTATCAAAAAAAGCCTGCAGACCATCAACAGGGCAATAAACTGAAAAAGCAGAAATCCTTTCCCTTCCCTCAGCTTGGATCTCCAATTTTATGACCAAGATAGATGCTCTGAAATCAAACATATGTTTTTTTCACCTCTGACTAGCTGAAATATTGTAGTGTATTTTAAAGCTAACATTTTTAACAAGATTTTGTTTATATTACAATGATAAAAGTGTATGTATCAGTAAGCACTTTTTCTAGTGTCCTAAATTAGGGATAAAGCATCAGTACTGAAAAATTGCCTTTCATTGCCCGAAAACAAAAACTGAGAAAAATAGTCTGGCCAGTTTTATTGGATTATTATCTCATAGTTGTGTGTGTAAGTACATTTATAGTGCTCTAGTTTGCTATTAGGTTTCTCCACTTCAGCTAATGTTAGATAGGGCCATTAAAAAAATCTAAGTGTAGTGTATATAAAACACAAAATATATAGTGCATATAGTATGTACATTATTTTGCTTTAAAATAACAGAAAATAAATCAACATGCCTATGCTAATATTGCCATTTTTTGGAGATTTCTTCTGCAAATGAAGACAATTTGACAGCATGTCTGCTGCACAATCAAAGGAACGAAGAAGAAGAAGAAGAAGGAGAAGGAGATGAAGAAGAAGATGACGAAGAAGAAGAAGAAGAAGATGATGAAGAAGAAGGAGAAGAAGAAGGAGAAGACAAAGAAAGAGAAGAAGAAGAAGAAGACGATGACGACGAAGAAGAAGAAGAGGATGAAGAAGAAGAAGAAGAAACATGTTGTATACTTACAACTGGGTAAGGAGCATTTTCTAAGTGACATTATAAATCAGTGTTCCAATTTTATCATGATTGGCCATTCACACAGGCATTTATGGGCTGCTTGCATGCATTCAAAGAATAATGTAGTGAATTTACATGCAGGTTGTACCTCAGGTGTTAGCAGGTAGTACCTCAGTTTTACCTAACACGGTTTTTATTTTATGCAACAAAAAAAAAAAAAAAAGGAGAGTGCTTAGGTGAGGCCTTTAGCTCCACAAGTGAGGAGATGGAAATGCCAGCAGATGTTTTATGCAGCTCTGTGCCTGTAATTTTATTTGTAACTAAAAGCATCTAGACATTTTTGATTGACAGCGTAGACTAAAGATTTCTTTGTCTACAATTTTCACGACTGTCTTCTTGGAACTAAAGCAAAGTTCCTTACCATTTTGGTCATTTTTGCTTCAGCAGATACCTTTCATTGTTCAAGCAACACATTTTCATTTGTGTCTCTTGACAATGAGTCATCTCCTCAGCAAAGTGCTCATGTTCTCAATGGTAACAGTCACCATTCTGGCCCAGCTTAGTTTCATTCAGGGTAAGCACTCAAATCATCTTAGTGACATTCTGTTGCCATAGTAACAAGTCTGTACAAGATGACATTTTCGGGTTTTTTTTTTTTTTTTGGTGGAGAGAGATGAGAAGATGGACAGACAAGGAGATGTTATTCCATGCACTCTGTCTATTATTCAATCATATTTTTACAAGAGGCTAAATGTAACAGAAATACTTATTTTCATGGGCATGTACGATGAAAGCTACCTGATTATGTATAGATAAACTTATACAGTGATTTAATTTCTGCTATTTTAGTCTAAAATCTTCTCGGTTAAGCAAGGCCACTCTACTAACACTGCAATGGAGGCATGTTTGGCATTTGAATTGAACGAATATGAGTGGAATAGGTGTGGAATTCGAACATAACATATAAAAAAGTGTTAATTTTTTGTAAAAAACATTGAAAGTGTGTCTGGCAGGGTCTGCAGGGATGCTGCTTTGATGCAGGTAGGAGGGATATAGCTGGATGATCTTGATCTTGAATGTAACGTACTAGGAGAATATTTCCACGGTGGGACTGGAAACCCACAGAGAGGTTAAACAGGCTGCCCATCATCCTCTACCCTGCTTGGACTTCAACTGACTGCTATTTTTGTTACTTTGTACCAACACTTTAGGGGACAGTACATGCTAGGCTAATCAATATAGTATAAAAAGAGTCACCATTGGCTTTCTATTCAGAAAAGTGATAACACTGAAAGCTTTGGGGTTTGGAAGATAAATCTGTGGTCTTTGGTAGTTAACACAGAGAGCCTGTTTTATTATGGTACTTTGTCTGTGCAAATTCTGGAAAAGTGCTTCTATTTGTAGCCACATGATTAAGGACATGGATCTCTACAACCCATAAGGTGAGAAGAATAACAGAGCCCACAAAGAACAAATGGTTCTGAATCAGTAGGGTTTAGCATCTTGGATTAATTCTGGGTAACATATAATGTGAACTATGCTACATGACACTGACACTGTTATGCCATATAACGGCAGAATGTATTTGCAGTCATTAATTGGCCGATCCTTTTGTATAACAGTGTCAAGTGAATTTTACCAGTAATTGTCTTGGCACTTCCTGTATATGTGAGGTATTAGCATTTAATTAGCATGTGAACAGTAGTAGCCCATTCAAAAATGGCTAATATTTAAAAACTCTGGTGGAAATTGTTGTATTACATTGGATTGAAATCACGAGCAATAGTACCAGGACACATGAACATGGTCTGTCTAGACAGCATAGGACATCTTCCCTGACCCAGGGGTTATGTAAATGTTATGCATCAAAGTATCCTTATTATGTATGATCATCCATCCATTAAATCCACCTAGGACAAACATGGCTACCTCAGGGCATGCATGTACATATTAGGATACGTCCTTAGTGAACCCTGGGAATAATATGTCTAACAGACATTAGTGTTTTAGCCATGGGTGCAATACTTCATAATGGACAAGTTGTGCACTTTATGGGTATATAAATTTGAACTGCACACTACAGTTGAGGTAGGGATACTTTATAGATTAAAAGAAAATTACGACAAACTGTATCACTAACAACTAAGGAATTTAGATGTTTGTTAAGGAATTAGCAAATCCACAAGGCTATATAATCAACATAGGACATGAAAAGTAATATAGTGCCACCAAATATATATTTAGTCTTTACAAAAGACCGAAAGTCACCACAAACAAATGTACAGTATGTAGGTGAAATTTGGACTGCACTAGCATTTGGTTTTGACCGGGGGTTCTATATTTCAGTTGAATAAATATTGTAAGTACTTCATCCAGAAAAATAGTTAAAAATAAAAAGTGGCTGGAAAATTCATGTGTTGTCCCAAAGGTATTCTGCTCCATAGAAGAAAGTTGGGACCATTCACTGTGCCTACAAGGCTGCCCAAGCTCAAGGAAATTGTTCCTACCAATTTTCCCAAGCAAAGCACTTGTCGCCGTCTAAAATATTCTCGCTGTGGGGTTTGTTCCCAAGCAAAACTTGCCTCAACAAAAAGTGTTCAAAAACTGTAGGCATAAATGTTCCCAGGTACACCTCTTGGTACTCTTCTCTCTGTGACAGGGCGCATTGTGAGAAGATTATACAAAGATTACACTGGATCCTGCTGTTGCTATGACAACGTTTCCCATCAAGCCGGCATGCAGAACCAAACGAATAACAAGCTTTATTCCACATGACAGCTGTTTGTCCGCACAGGCCATGACGGAAATAGGATAGGGACAGGTGCAGACTTAAAAGGACAGGGACGTGTCTCGCGTCTAGCCATGAGGAAGATGGAAAGGTTTAAAAAGCTTAAAGGGACTTTTTGACGTGCCATAATTAACCAGATGACATCCTGGAAACCACAGATGCTTGCAATTTGTTCTGGGTGGGGATGGTGGTTAAGGGGGAGGGGGCTGAGATTTCAAGCAGGTGTAACAAAGAACAGCATCTTTAAGAGGAAGATACATTCCAGTCTGTGATTGGGTATAAGTGGATTTTATTTGAACCAACTTTCAATGAAGTTTGCTTTGCATTTTGGTTGAGAAAATGGTGCAGAGAAGTGAAAGCGGAAAAAAAGGAGTATGAATGGGATGGTGCCTGAGGTTCATCACGTTTCTTTGCTTGACAAAAGAGAACGCCGCTAATGAGAGTGTGTGACTGTCAGACTCATTGGCTTTGGCTGAGTTTAATGGACTTTGCCATAACTAATGCAGTCATTTGCCCTCTGGAGGGCCCTCATGATCTCCCTGTGATAAGCATGGACCTTCACCACCCTGACAAAGATAGACAAAGGTAGATCCATCACACAGAGAAAGAGAATAGGATGTGCTGAACCTTGCTCACCTTCAGAACTGTGTGGCTCCTTCCAAACCTTCAGCACCAGCAGGACTACTTTGCCAGCCAATTACACTCATTTCTCTTTTATATGATTTGTCCTTCTCTTCACCCTCAGCTTTCACATGACCTCTCAGGCTAATATGCTCTTTTTGAAGCTTGGTACACTGGCAGTTCTAAAGCGGCTGTCTGCTCATTTTTCATCTTTTAACTACTGCTATTTTTGGGATTAATGTGTTGTGAACTGACAGAGAAAGAGAAATGTTGGTCTTTTCTGTGGAAATAACTTTTTTTTCAAATGAAAAAAGGCATCATAATAAAATAAAATTGGTATTTGTATTTGAAGCTGATGCCACAACAGTTCTAACGGGCAGCAACTTGGGATGGTTGGTGCAATTAAACCCTAATCATTTATATATAGTTCTTGAATATAGCACTGGTAGATGCTTATTGTGATTATATATATATATATAACAGATCTACTTTCAGGTAGTCTCTCGCTGACTAATTCTGGCTCGTGAATTCATATTAAGTATTTTTATACACACACGTATGTATATGTATATTTTAAATACTATATAGGATTTTGAAACTTGCATTTGACAGTATTGACAGAAGATTTGTGAAGGGATTCCATCCTTCCTATTTTTATCATTTTACTTATTTACACTATAAGCATGGTACTTTTTTTTCTATAGATTAGTATTAAGATATCATTTAGACCTTATAATTTATATTGTTCTTGTCCCTCATCTCTATGTGTTTTTTGGCAGTTGTGACGTAAACAATTTCCTCCAGGATTAATATAGTTTGATTCTTATTCTGATTTTAAAAAATACATTAAAAACTCTGTTTATGCATGTTACACCTTCAGCTGCGAGCTCTCGGTGGGCCACCTTTGACACTCCCACCACAGGGATACGCTGATTGTGTGCAATAATGTGCATCAGTTTGTATACTGGGAATGGGCGTATCAGATATATGGCTGTGTGTGTCTATTGGACTGATATTCTGATTTGGACAATCTAGTCTTTTAGCATCTGCAAGCAAGCAAGCAAACCTTAGATAAGCTACATAGTAGTGATAGCCACTAGCTGTAAGTTTGAGAACGGTAACCAAAAATTCATATTTGTTGCTGTTAAACCGGTGTCATGAAAGTTTTTTTCCCCCTAAATCAAGCCGAAAAATGTCCTGTTTGCAAGCCCTGGCTTTCTGACACACAAAAGTTTGTTTTTCTCTTCAACTTGCAGTGTCATATTCGCAATTTCTGCCTCTCTCTTTCTCTCCATCCCCCTTTCCATCACTCTCTCTCTCTCTCACTCTCTCTGTCTCTCCCTCTCTCTCACTCTCTCTCCTTATTTATTCCTTTCTTCCCCAGACCTCTGACAAGCCATGCTACTGTTGCATTCTCGGTCTCAGCCTCTTGATTAATTAGGCAGACCTGCTGATTGTGTCTCCTAGCACAGATCACTCTATCCCTGGCATCAACAACAGCCATGACAAAACAAATAGACTTGTGGTGAACGAAGCTCCAGGCGCACAACGAATTGCATGCTGTCCGTCCCTTCATCTTGGCACCCTGCTAACTCCCTAGGTCTACCAGACATCCCCTTCAATGATACAAGGACCTACGCATCTGCAAGGGCGCTCTTTCTGTACCTGTAATAGGCTGCTCTTTCCTCAAAGGGCTTCCCCACTAGTTCCTCTCCACTGCTGATATGATAAGTAACGAACATGCCCTCAGAAAGCAGGAGATCTGACCATACATGAAATAACAAGCTTACGTTAGGATATTCCTTTCTTTTTCTTTTTTTTTTTGCACAAGTCAGCCCCAAGAGTCAGCTATAACCACATAAATGCTGGGAGGTCCAGGTGACTGAGATAATAGTGTAATTGAGCACCGTTTAAGAATAATTTTAGCTTTTTTTCTCCCCTGTAATCTGCAGAATGGTAAATATATGTGTGGCATTCCATTAGACAGACTATATTCTGTCTGTACAACGTCCAGAGGCAGATATCATTTCAATTGCTATAATTTTGATCTTCTACTGATCACGGCATGCCCACTACTCTGTGTTCTGATGACTGTGGGGTACAATGTGGAATTTAATAGTGCTCCATCACTGACTACTTGGTATTAAAAAAGGAAAATGTGAAAGACAATGGGCCCGAAACAAGGAAGAACTCAGCTATAGTAGCCACTTTGGGTTAATAATGGTCCATGGAAAAGCACTGATACTTCTATCATTCTCCTCCCAGGAGAAATACCTAATAGATCCTCTGCTCCAGCTTTACAATGTGTCTATTGAGCTTAAATGACCTACAGAGTACACTCTCCTTTGGGACCTTCACAACGTGCTGAACACCTGGGTCCTTCCACTTTTGCCAATGATCCACTCTTGAAAGCTGATTTACTCACCAGTGTTCCACATGACATCCTCCAAAACTACCTTTTCAAGATTTTTTTTACCTCGTATGTACCACAGATTAACCTTGAGCAGCGCCTGACCAGCATTATTTTATTGCTCTCTGCCCGGTCCTTCAGTTTCTAGTTAAACAACCAGGATATGAAGGCATGCTCAAGAGCCAGGTGGCAGGGCCAGGGCACATCTGGTAGCTGAAACCAAAAATCTGTGTAATGGCAACAAGCAACCTCCTAGATATCCGCCATTACTATGCTTAACGACTGGTGACATTTAATGGACCTGTGTATTTTGCCCCACTTGCTAAATCTAGAAATTAAGAGTCACATGTTAGCATTAGTGGCTTGATTTATCGCCTTGCTCAATGGGTGTGTAATTTGTGCTTCTGCTGTCTGTTCAAAGTGCTCTTCCAGGCCCAAACACTGGAGAATTCGACAATAAGTGACCAAGGTTCTTTGCTTTATGCGGCATGGGACCAAAGATGGTGCAGGGTGGTCTAAGGTTGCCATGCCACCCATGACTTTCAGCCAGAACAGCTCAAATATCATCACGGAAACCATGATTAGACATTATTAGTCCAAATAACCAGGTGCCGACAGAGACAGAGCAAGCTGTTCAGACAGAGATAATGATGCCTATCAAAAAAGAAAAAAAATCTGCAGAATTGCAGCATAGCCTGATCAAGGATAATCTGGTCTGAGCCAGCCAAGGGCTAATGGTACTAAACAGCAGCAGCGCGCTAATAGCTGCTTAGCCATTTAGACCTCTATAGCCATCACATAACTTCAGAACGTTTTGACTTGTGTTCTTCTGAAACATTCCAAAAAGGAAAACATTGCATAAAAACAGTTTGTCTATATTTATTTTTTCCTAAGCTATGTTTATGTGTAAGGTAAATTAAAAATATGTAAATATTTTTTTGTTTGATTTTTCTCCCCAAAAGCTTATTGCCACGTGTAATAATGTCATGTTAAGTTTTAGTTTACTCTCACCTCCTCAGTTCAATTACACCTGTCAACTGCACCGCTGGTTGTTGTTTTAAGATTCACATTGAGAAAAAAAACCAGTGTATGTCTTTGTTTGCGAAATTTTAATTGCTAAAATGTGTCGTACGCACCAGGGCACGTGACATCACGGGACAAAGGAAGTAACTTACGCAGGGGGTATATAAACAGGAAATCAGGGTTCCGACATTAGGGTTGTCAGAGACTCATCTATTTTATCTCCTCTCTCTAACTCTAGCTACCCCCTCTGTGTGTGTACGAGAACGAGGATTCCTTGGTGGGACTTCCATCTCCTCCCGGAGCGTCCTCAGATCAAAGCGCGGTTCTCCAGCCCCCTCGTTTTTCTCCGTGACTGGGCTCATCCGCCACGCTACACTGGTAGCTCACTACCCGTGTCCCACATACACGTCCATCCACTGACAACATGGGCTTTAAGGTAAGGTTCTGTTTTAACAGCTTAAAAATATATAAATACATCAAATAAAAATATTGAGCTGCATTGTAACCATCAAGCAGGCTCCTCTTTTACCTCTACCTACAGAAGAGACACAATGCACTTTTGTAAAATTAGATTTTAGGGATTCTACCAAAGGCAGTTTTCTATGTTTTGTTTGTTGTCGTTAACTGAATATTGTTAAGCGAACAATATTAGCGATTTTTGCAATGCCCCAAGGCGGCCATTAAATTGTGGTCAGGCCTCTTTTAACTTCTGACGCCCTAGCACAGACACATCATCTCTCTTTAGCTCTCATTTTCTCCACCTCCGTCTCTCGCTCTCTCCCCCTCTCCTTTATTACTTTCTTCCACAGACTCCTGACAACCCTCTGTGCTGTGATAGTAGATAATCTGGTCTGATCCAACCTGGGTTTAATGGCGCTAAACCACAGTAGCGGCTAACGTGGTTTGACTCACGAAAGGCTGTGTAGAACTCCTGCAGTGTGAGGACGCCGTCATTGTTGTAGTCATCATACCGCAGTAGATCTTGCATGGTGCACTCTAACAAGCTGTCCTCCAGGTGCTCCTTCATGGAGATCTGGAAAAGAGGGAGTAACCAAATTCAGTGAAGAAGAAAAAATACATTGAATAGTGATCCAACTCTTCATAGATAATCTACCGAATATCCCTACTCCTTGTGTCTGCTAATTAATGTATCAAAGCCATTAATCATGTAAGGCAATCTATCATTGAGATCACCAAGGCGCAGTTGATTACATCACTTTTGGTCTGAGTTCAGTGCCCCATGCAACTGGCTGTAAGTAGGAGGAAAAATTGAGTGAAAGAAAGTGAGTAATATTAAAGAAAAATCCATTTGAATGATTCTTTTTGTAGCAGCCTTTTAGATCTCTCTGACTTTCTTTCTCATTTACCAGAAATGATGCCACCTTATATGTACATTGTGTGTGCAAAAGTTTGAACTCCCCCAAAATCAAATGTTTGGTGGAACTTCTCCAGTCACATGATACCATCAGTCATGTGAAGTGCCTCTAATGCAGCATCATTAGATCTCTGTACACTAACTTCCAGTTCCTTCCATCCTACTCACAGAGAGAGAGTGACAGGCATGTGCTTTTTTCCCTCTACTCCAAAAATATTATCCATCCATCCATCCATCCCGCACTCGAAGTCAGGGGGGGACTGGAGCATATCCCCGTTACTATGGGCGAAGGCGGGGTACACCCTCGAAAGTCGCCAGCACGTCGCAGGGCCGCACACTCAAACACACAATCACACCTAGGGACAATTTAGTTTGCTCAATTAGCCTATCCCCAATCACGCATGTTTTTGGCTGTGGGAGGAAACCGGAGTACCCGGAGGAAATCCATGCGGTCACGGGGAGAACCTGCAAACTCCACACAGAAAGACCCTGCGCCCGACCCGGGAGTCGAACCCAGGACCTTCTTGCTGTGAGGCAACAGCG
>JBBKCR010000022.1:2286787-2299445 GCA_037577295.1 Ladigesia roloffi
AACTTGGATATTTTTCCTGTTGTGATTATATATATATATATATACATATATATACTTGAACTTGTATGTAAATCTAGACTTCAGACTGGCATCTGCAGATGAAACAAGACACCAACTATTTATTGAATCCTATTCTGAGCAAAAAAAACAATCATAAGGGCTGGATTGAATAAATAATTCTGTACCATTGGTCTGGACCATGTCTGATTTGTGCTAGGTTGTGATAAGGCATTCTCTGAATAGGTGTAGCTTAAATCAGGAAGTGCTGCAACTATCGGGCCAATGTTTAATATTGCAACAGCATCATGAATAACAGTGGGGTGCCTCAAATTAGCATGCTGCTCAAGCAGGGCAACCAGCAAAGATACATTATATGTTTACAATGTTCAGTGGGACATCAGCTTAGTGTCGTGCCTGGATGAAATATTAGAAAACTATAGGACTTCAAGGAAATAATTAAGGGGAATGAACTGACCATTCAGACTCCAAGAACTGTTAAACATTTGCAGTCCAATAAAATGACATGGCATTTACTGTTTGATAAAATTTCACATTTATTAAATGGTAAATGCCATGTCATATCAAATTTTTAATTCCCTTCTTCAATGTTCCTCCAGATGCTTTGATTAAAGATTCTCAGTATATTTTCCTGAAGGCTCTCAATATGCTGCAGGTTATCACTGATGTATGTGTGTACATCCCAAGCAATGTGTCCCATTCTATCAATGCACTAATAATTTAATCTAATTTATCACGACAGCAGGAAACATTTCAACACATACCATAGAAAACATAGAAAACAGTGAAAACAGATCATTCACAATATTATTGTCAAATTTGAACAGAAATCTATATATTTTTGCCCCAAACTGTAGTGGAAACTCACCTACCGACATCGTGAATGTCTTCTATTCACCTTTATGAAGTCCTGTAAATGGAGCTGAACTGCTTTTTAAAATATAACAGCAGTACTGAAATAACTTAAAGAGCTCTGTCTGGACAGACCTAGTGCATTTGTTTATAACAAAAACAACCATGGCTGACATTAAAGGCAATTCACTGGTAGAACATTGAGAACAAAAAACATAACTGCTACACGCCATGAAGCCTTAGGAACTCTTTGGTAATTCTTCAGTAAGGACAGCTATAGTTAGGGTTTGTCAAAGATCAGTTTGTTGTGGAATGGATCATGCCCACCTAATTAAAACTGAGAGGATCTTATGCAGTACGCATCTACACAGCAGAACCAAAGCAGCAAACCCTCAGCAGTTAGAGCTGGATTCGGAGGACCACCGCAGTAAGAGGCCGTATAAAGCCTCTAGTAAATCTGCCCCTGGCCTTCTTCCCTGCAGGAGGTGGTAAGTGAAAACATCTCTGGCTGCATTGAAGCCATCTTTGAACCTCCCTGCCCTCCCCCTAACATAAACACATGCAGCATGCTACACTCTCCTTTGAGGTTTAAGGCACCCTGCAGTCTTGCCGATCTATAAAAAGAGAATGAATATCGGGAAAAAGTTCAGATATACCGTATGCTATCTGGAGTGGAGTAGAGGTTTTTTGTTTCATAACTTTTTTGTGTACATTAAAGAGTAAAAGGGTGAAGGCCTACTGTATGTGCAGACTTGGCTAAAAATAAACTGTTTGAACCTGAGCACAGGTTCATGAAAGTTCTGCTGCGGACAGAGCATTTTAAAACAGTACAGCACCATGGAGATTGTGGTACTGTGAAATAGCAGTGAATACAAAAAAGTGCAATTTTATCTTAGGCTATCTTGCATATTTTATACCTCAACGTTTTCTCAAATCTATTTTGAAACAAAGGCTATGGCATCAGACTATGTATTCATAATAATTTTCATGAATTAGCTTTTGTGAGGGAGCTTTAAGAGCCATTAAAATCAGAAAAAATCCTAATTCATCATGTTAAATAAGTATTTCTCAATAATATCAATAATAACACTGGGATTTTTTTTTAAACCAATGCAGTGATTTATATAAACTTAAGTTCATATAAGAATTATAAAGCGCAAATGCTAAATCTAAATCATTAAGCAACAATGTCTAAGCTAAAAAGTATACACTGAAAGGAATGGATTTTTATGTTTATTATAAAATACTGTACCTATCATACGATTAATAAACACCTTTTCTCAAACGTATTAGTCATCATATTTATTTGGTATTTACGCAAAAGTTCTGGCTATGGCTAGAAATTTCCTTCTGAATACTAAAAATGTTTAATTAAATAAAAGTTACATTAAAATAAATAAGAAAAAGTTATATTGCAATTTCTAATTGGTGTTTACCGGCTTTCGTGCTACTGACGAATCATGAAACAAAATCTGAAAAGTGAAATCTGAACATTGCCTTAAGTGACAACTAGGTTAAACACATCACCAAATTTCTTACACTTGTCGCTCTCAAACCAGCGATTCATCTTAAATATTACATTCACTCATCTCTCGATTCAGCCATATTGCTACTTACTGGAAAGCCCCTAGCAGCCGTTCTGCTGGCAGAATTAAAATTCAATACATTTTTAAATAATTATTATTTAATTTAATTTAAATTGCATTATTAGATTAGAGAATATATTTCCAAGAATATATTTCCAAGAATAAACAGCCAACACCCCCCACTCCACCCCACAAAAAAAGAAAAACATTTCTGCCCTTCTGTGAAGAAGAAATGTCATCTGCTTATAGCTCTCTAAATCAAACTCATTTCTATTATACAAACATACACAAGCCTGTTGTTATGAGAGGTCAATCAGGTCTTTAACTTAGAATTATCAAGACAATCCCCCTTTTTCATCCATTACATTTTTGTGGAGGCTTTAGGCACATGAGCCACAGCTCCACGTTTCCTACACACGTAACACACTGCATGTGTTTTTGTCTAGAGGTGTAGTGAGTGCTAATTGGCTCCCAAAATAAAAGGAGGCAGATTTTGACTTCAGTTCTCCATTCATCAACAGCACTGCAGTAAAAAATATATATTTTGCTGTTAAAGTCTTGGAATGCTTACAATAACCCAGATCTCCCATCTCTAATAATGGCAAATTCTCAACATAAAAATGCAGGATAATGTGAAAAGGCTGGAATAGACCATATCTGTCCATCTACTCAACAGGTATAGAAGGTTGTCTGTCAGTAAAAGCTGCAGATCATGTGGAAGCCATGACATTTAACCTTTAATAGGAATACAGAATCTAATAGCATAAAGGGAATTAGACAGAAAACATTTCTGTATAGGATTTTCTTCCTAGCTATTCCAGAGAAATTAAGCTGAGTTAACTAAGAACTTCATTACGACATATATCGTATATTTTTTGTATCTGTATAATCACTAAACATGCCTCACAAGTAAAAACACCCTAATTAGGCAATCAAGTGGTTGGATATTCAAATTTTTCATTCAAGCTACACATTTAATTTTTCCATTAGGAGGTTTTTCTGAAATTCCATATCATTCCTGTTCAAAGGTAACCATTCATTTCCATCTTTTACACAAAGTGTAGTTTTCTACATTATTTGAGCACATTAGCTTAACTAGCATATTGTAAAACTTTAAGCTTGAATTAATTAATACAAATATGCCAAGATGACATATAAACTGTTTTACTTACGTAATAAGCAAATAATGTTCTTGCCTTTTCCTGTGAAATCCATTTAGAGATCACTTTTCTTCTCAAATGTTTGATAGTGATGTATCAATAATATTAATGAACAGTTTATGCTGAATACACAATATATTTCCAGCTGTTCAGGAGGTTTAGAGGAATGTCAGAATGAATGACCTCACATCTGTCAAAGGCTGCAGATTATTCTATCCTGCGGAAACGGTGACATTTATTCTCTCTCCGGCACACACTGACTAACAGAGCACAAAGTAATTAGACAGGAAACAGTTCCAGTACGTAATTTTTCTGAGGTTTTTCTGAGCAGATTTTTAAGTATGAACTATACCTTTTAATCAAAGCATGTGTATCTGAAGAGAGTTTGAGGAGAATAGTATTGTTATTTATACATACATATGTCATTCTGTCTTCTATTATCTTATTAAGGCAGACTGGGTTCAGTACTATATGAAACGCATACATATATTTCAGGTAATGTTTCTCCTGAAGTCATCTATACTCACTGAGACATATCTATTGTAACATGTTAGTTTCAGACCTTTTCCTCTATTTTTCCATTTCATTTGATTTTGAAGTTGCCTATCTACATCACATGTAGCGTTAGCTCCATTATTCAAGCCAGCGCACGTCGCGATAAAAAATTTATACTCAAAAATTTGGCTGTTCAGGGTTGGTGGGGGGGGGGGCATAAGGGGGCCCCCCCTGGCCCCCATGTAGAACCGTCTATGATCAGAAATATAATTTCTTAAGTAATTTGAAAGAGACCTGTTTGCTACATCAAAATTATCACTACAAGAAAAGGCTATGCTCTTCAGCTGATATATTCTAATCTTGCAATTTCTCAATAAATCCCTAAAAAGACCATATTTTAGTCATCTGTTCAGGTAAAACAATCAACAATTAGGAGGCACTTATTACTTTTAATTTTAAAAATTGTATAATTAGTTCAGATTTCAACATTTACATCTGAAATGATGTAAAATAAGACATATCTGAGTAGCCCAGGCCCTCCTGAAAATAACAGTGTTTGGCTTTTGTAACTGTTGTATGTGAACACATGATATTAACCTTTATTGATACTGCCAATTTTGATACTGCAACACATGAACTAACTTTTAACCAACCACTTAATATTTTACTATCCTATGCGATGTTGTCTGGATGTTTGGAGATCCAAAAAATAATGCAGGCCAATCCTTAATCATATCGCAGTATCAGAATTAGAAAGCTTTCGTAATACCAGAGGAAACCGTTTAAAAGTACCCCTGGGATTTAAACCCAGAATCTCCTGTTTACTAGACTAAGCTATTTGTTCTCTGCTGTGTTTTCAACATATTGGAAAGCATAGTTCTTTCTGGCAGAATCCCTGATGATGTACAATATTCAATGTAATGATTTCACAGATGTAAGCAAGTGTATCATTATGAGATTCATATTGATGTAATGACCCAGGCTGTGCTTCAGACCTCAATCTATTGTTTGGGGGGGGTCACTGAACTTTACTTCCTGAATTCCACCTCTAATTCCACCTTTTCTAAATAGACTAGGAACAGCTAACATCATTTAGGAACATTCACCTTCATTTCTCCACATCATTCTTTGGTTTTCAAACTGTAAATAACCCTATTATAGATCACAGTGTGCCTTGTCCCCCAGCATTGTTCGTATAATGATATTTGCCTGCAACACCCCATGGCTGGAGTCAGGGACCATGGGAGTTCAAAGAGTTCAGGAGCTTCATGAGGTGATGGGTTAACCTTTAAGTGAGCATGCTGCGCATGCACTTCATCCAATAACGATCAATACCTTCTCAGCCACGGAGTTAATATGTGAGTGGATACAGCAAACTGCTTTGTGTACTTTTTTAAGCATTTGTGGCTGGCTGGACCAAAATGAGTCACTGAAAGGAGCTTTCAAAATCTTCTGTGTAAAATGTCACACTTCATTTAATAGGTTAGTGGTTGGCTGAGGGTAGCATTAAGTGAACCGATAAAGTGCAAGTCACATATGCACTACTCTAACAGGAGGTCAGTGTGAAGCTTCTCTGGCCTGCCTGAACATTTATTGATTCAATGGCTTAAATCTCAATTAGCACTTTTAGACCAAACGTGACATGGCTAGCATGTAAACAAAACAACATAAATATTTTTTTACTGATATAGACATGAATAATTATCACATTTTGCTTACACTTACCATCAACATGCAATATGTGGCATTGTTCGACCCTCTTGAATGCTGAAGCATTGTTGGCTACCAAAATAGACTCTCCACATTGTTAATCCAGAGTGGCTTTTGATATATTTTTGAGTGTTTTGAGACACCTACTAAACTAAAGCATTTTAAGAGAGCATAAGACAAGTCACCTTAGTCATTTGAGAGAAATGCCAGGAGTGTAATGTGGATTTGTAGAGATAAATACACATCGCCAATAAGAGCACTCCAGTGACTTTTTTATTAATCATTTTTGTTCACATTATTCTTTACTTATTTTATCACAAAGAAGCATATCCAACATTTTTTTCTATTATTTTTACATATAATTTTACATATAATTTTATTTGTATTTTGTCCAACAAAAATTTTCAATAATTTGAACACAGTTGTGCACTTTGTATTTCTGGGTTAACTTGAGGGACTTTTATGTTGACACTTGGTTTAAGTCACATGGTTTGGGACTAGTCTGTTAGGTCTTGTCTTGTTAGTTTCACCTGCTCCTTGTTTAAGTCCCATTAGCCCCTGTATTTAAGTTGGTTTGTTTCACTCACTCCTTGTCTGTGCATCGCCTCACTCCCTTCTGTGTCCTGTATTGTGTTTTGGTGTTTGTAGATCCTGACGGCCATCGAGCCAGGTTTGGGTTCTGTTTATTTTTGGTTTTGAATAAAAGTAAATGGATCCCTGGTTTCCTCGTCCCCTCTTTAGTAGCTAGTACAACAGTAGCTGCCTTTTGAAAACATGAATGTTGAATAAACCAATACAAATTGCACAAGATGGCATTTGAAATAAAATGTTATACATGATACTACTAAACACTTTACCTTACATTACCCTAGAAATGAATGTTTTTGCCTTTGTAGTTTAGAGTTCAGAGAATGGGATGTCGCTGGTCAGCGGCGACTACAGGCTGTCAGGGACTGAACAATGGTGACTTTAATAATGACAATTATAATTATGAGAAAATGGAAATACATCTGTGCCCCTCCTTATTCTCATACTCATTTTCAAACATTGAAAATGTGTCAGTAATAAGAATAATGATACGTTTGTGCCCAGTCTGATCACTTAAATTATTTGCTAACAATATATTACAATGCAAAATATACAGATATTCCCAGCCAGTCAGCCACTTATAAATGTAACATTGATTAAAATGAGTGGAAAAATAATTGTACAAATTGTTCTATTTTCCACTATAGTTCCTCTAAAGGACGCTGGACGTTCCAGTTACACCTCCTACAAATCTAAGAGTTGGCTGAAGTATGTTTCTGGCCCTTTATCACAAAGGAGCCAACATAAAAAAATGTCTCACTATTATCTTCTGCAATCTGGACTTATTTAAAATATTTATGCTTCTATGAAAAATGACACAAATGAGATATGTGGAATAGTCTGTCCACATGGCTGGAAAGTCTCCACATCACTCTGCCCCTGACTAAATAATATCGGGAATGGCATCAATAATAGATGGATATAATTAAGCAATGCTCATTGGCTGTTCTAATGAGTCAAATGGAGCCTGCTTTAATGAACTACATATTGTGTCTGTTTTATTCAACCCAATTTAATCTGTGAGCTGCCTTATCACAGTGGCATAACAGATAACTCAGCATATTAAATGACATTTAATTCAAATGGAGAGTAGTGTCTCTGCCAAGAGTCAGTCTTCTGAGAGAGTAAGACAGGAAGGCTTTTTTAACAACATTTAACTGTGTCGCACACCATTATTCTGTGTTAGCCTGAATCATGTAGCATTTGTCCATGCTAGTAATCTCCCTTTCTTACTTTGTGAGTTAGTTGTTGTTGAACCACTTAAAACAGCCATAAACCATAAGGATAAAGAAGCTGAAATGAGAATCTTAAAAGAATCACAGAATGCCGAAGGTTAAAAATGCAGGTGGCACTCCTATGATGCTGAGACCCACTTTCCCTGGCTAGTCAGCATCTGTCTGCTAGCTCATATCATCTACTTACATTAATTTAGTTCAGAAAGTGCACCACAGGGAGGATGTTAACGATGGTTAAGACATGCTACATTTTTCATCAATCCAATCCCACCCACAACGTCACATCACAACAGAGACTATGTGTGTGTGTGTGTGTGTGTTTGCACCATGCGCTTGTATATAGGGCCGCATGTGCTAGCGCGCTTCATTTACAATTAAAATATGCACAGACACAATGATTAATATTTCATATCACACTAAATCTGCTTTATTGTTCTTGAGCTGCAAGTCAGCCATGTCAGAGATGGGTTCCTCACAGCAGCGTGTTGAAGAATGCTGATGCTGTCATCAGTGTCAGGTTTATAAATTGCCATTTGAGAGACATGGTCTAATACATATTCACAGAATCAAAATGTCTTCATTTTGTAGGAGGTGGTGGTTGTAACTGAATAGCTTAAGGAAGTATTACATATCAAAAACCTTTACTAGACCATCATCATCATTTTAAAATCAGAAGGCCGAGCTCAGGGTTGAAGCACAGCCCTCAAAATAGTATATACCTCAAAACTTGGTTAATGTCAGATCATTTTACAATGTCTTAGGCCTTGTCCACATGTACACATGAATTTTTGAGTTTTTTTTGTGCCTTTTGGCCTTTCAACCACATGTAAACAGCGTTTTAGGTCAGTGAAAAAAAAAGGACGAGAAAAACTAAGATTTAAATATACAGATCGCCTTGCGACATACTGTGCGCCAATCAGATAACGTCACAGTATGCGCTGTGTTTACATTATTGTCTACAGTGCCCGACGTTAACAAATTACTACTTCTCTTAGTGTTATTAGGCATTTCTTTCCATCCGATATGAAGGACATAAGCTGTGTCTCGTTTCGAAGGATGCACCCTCCGGAGGCTGCATTCGAAGGCTGTATACGTCATGGAGGCGTCTCATTTCAGAAAAGCAAGTAGGACACTCCAAATGCGACCTTCGAATGCGTCCTTCTTTCACAGGAATTCGGAGAATGCATGCAGTGTATCCTTCGCTGCTACAGATAACCCACAATTCTTTGCGTCGCCGTAACCAATCGTCGTTTATTTGATAAAACAGAGTAGTTGAATAAAATAAAACAAATAAAAACATTTTCTTTTCAAATTTCTTTCCAAATTTTGAAATAATTGTACTTTTTTAACTAGTGTGAGAGCGCTACGACGCTGTTGTCTGTTGGCATAGCAATGTGATACTTCCTGTTTCCTGTGTCGTCCGTCCTACGAAGACCCTCTCATTTGATTCCAGGCTTGAGGACACTCCGCATACGCATCCTACAGAGGATACGACCTCCGGAAGGCGCATCCATCGAAATAAGACACAGCTAGCGACGCCAGCTTCAGTTGCTTTTATATTCAACCCAGACACTGTCTCCCGTCAAGGCTTCTGATTGGTCAGCAATGCTGTATGGTTTAAGTTTGTTTCGCCACCTGCTGGCGTGGCATGCTTTTGTCAGCGTTTTTAGCGTTTGCGTGTGGACGGAGATATTTTTGAAAACGTGCTCGTGTGGACGTGATAAAAAAAAAAACGAAAACGGAAAATCTTCGTTTTTAAAAACACCCGTGTACGTGTGGACATGGCCTTAAAGGGTTTATATGAATGGCCTTTATTATTAAATGACTTTATAGGGTAGTTCAGTGTGTCTTCAAACTCATTCAAGTGAAAATACAATAAATTAATTCAACTGTGAAACCATTTCAAGCATTTTGTTAGAGGATTCATATAAACACATCCTTTTCACAAACTAGCTCTTTTCTTTTTCAAATCAAGTGCTGTGGCATGCTGAGAAATACAGCAGAGTGTCTGTCAAAGTCAGGAGAAAGCTACAGACACCCGCAGAGAATGTCAAATGAAACAAATTATTAGTGCCTTCTTTAAATTCCTCAAGATGACATTGACGCGCTTTAAACTGGGAGACCTGACACTTTCACAAAGCTAAATCAGTGTGTGTTATTACAGAACTATGACTGAAATCAGATGGCTGTTGTGAACAAAATTGGCCAATAAAAGTTTTTTTTTAAGTCTAACAGGTTGTAAAGTGTAAGGTTTTACTGCTACTGAATAAGTTTGTCAGTTGATATTTTTGCTCTCAAATGTGTCTTTTTGTTGTGTGGTTGGACAAAAATATTTAAATGTTTTTAAACAACTTATTTTTGTCTAAGTCCAGATTTTATTTCTTGTTATTTTAGTGTCTTAATTCTAGATTTTATTCTTAATTTAATTTTTCTCAAAATATAATTCTGCACAGGCTTAATTCTAGATTTTATTCTTAATTTAATTTTTCTCAAAATATAATTCTGCACAGGCTTTGTTCTAGATTTTATTCTTAATTTAATATTTCTAAAATATAATTCTGCACAGTCTAAAGGAGTGGTTCAGGACACAATTTACTGCATGTTGTACCTGTATGACTATGCATGTGACAAATAAAAATCTTGAATCTTGAATCAAAACTAAGCAACCATAACATATTTTCCTTTATTATTTCCTCGATAATTTCACTCAACAGCAATATAAGAATGTTTCAGTCATGGGAGATCTTGGGGTCATGCTTTTCTCAAAATGTATGTGTAATTTCATTGCTAAGATGTACGCAAAGTCATTCAGATGTTCATGGAAAGATTCATTGTAGTGATGCTTACACCTTTTTGACACTGGTGCTGGTATGAAGCAGTGATTGAGATGTCTACAATGTAAAAAAATTTAATTATAATGCAGAAAAAGCAGTAAACATATACATGTTTCTATGTTATATCGATAGTGTTTCTCTGCAATGAAATGAAAAATTTAAATACCACATTTTACGTCAGAATTTTATTTCAGAGTGGTCATCAAACAAAGTCTCACAGATTAGGCAATGTATTCATAATCATGTTGTTTTTCTGTGAGGTAGCTTTAAGAGGCATTAAATACTTTAAATGTCTGGATATTGTTTTTGTCTCAAGGAGAGCTGCTAATTAGGTTGAACTGACTTTTTGTAGAGCTTACAACAGTTGGTGCCACAGGACACATTTCCTGGAAAAGCATGAGAAGGTCAGGTCAGCTATTAATCTTACATTATCACTAACCACTTCTACATAATCTGACTTACATATCAGCAGAAACCTAAAAGTTTCGTCTTTTATGCTGGTGTACTTCCTTCCTTTTGAATCCCGACTTCCTCACTATCATCAATGTCCTTATCCAATGACATTTATAATTCATTCAACTGACCCACTTCTGTAGCATTAACTGATGTGGTGGAGGTGAAGGACCTCTCTCAGGGGTCCACATACACATCCACACCTGAGTTACGCATGCTATTTGCACAAATTGTAGTTGAATCTGTAATACATCCCTCCTTTACAGGTATTCCCTAAGGCTACCAAATGACAGATGACTTTTTACTTTCCCCTTCCTCCAGAAATCTCAGAAATGACTTGCCAGTAATTCCCCTATCAAGCCCTTATTACAGGAGCAAGAATGTAATTTAACAGACTGCAAAAATTTTGAGCAGATACTTTCATGCTAGCCTTAACAAATACCAAAAATTTGTACATTCCAGTAGGGCTTCTTCAAAAAGCATTTAACAGACATTGAATTCTCATATATACATATATATCTATATGTAGTTAGGAGCAACAATGTATTAACTAAATGGTTCACAACAATTTGAAAACAAATGCACACAATGTTCCACATTTTAAATGGAAACAGGTCATTTCAGACCTGTAGCTACAAGGCTGAATTTGCTAAAACACAGGAAGACAACTATCAGCCTAATCTTGTTCATAAATATATCCTTAAAACCTCTCTCAAACCATTCAGGCCATGGCCATTTGTAGCTGATGTAGAAACAGCTTCAGGTACCTGAACCATCATATCAATAAAGAGCTGGAATGGATTTTCTGTGGTTTGAGAGAAGTTTTGGCATTTATCAGCAAATATAATTTGGGTGACAACTGAAATTTACAAGAGCATTGTAGCTCTTATGCTAAGTTAAAATCATTTGGACTCCAAAAATTATTATTTTTTAAAGTGTGTAACGAGCAAATATTTAGACATACTGTAAATATACGTTTATCTCTTTACATTCCAAGAGTACACGCATATAGTGAAAAACTGGGAGTATGTGATGTGTTAAAAACATGCCTAAAAATGCCTATTTTCATTGTAAATCAAAATATCCCCCCAAATGTGCTCCCAAAAAAACCTTTTAGTTCATTTTAAACAATATCATCACTGTTAAAGAAAATGTAAAGTTATCCTGTATTCATTCTGTAGAGTTTACACTGAACTATTGTTTCCCACAGTGCTAGAATGTAACCACCAATGTTATTCCTGTATAGATGGATCATGTACACATGTTTTTCTTGGTTTGTTTTAGTATATGCAGTGTACATACTATCCTAGTATCCTACGAACAACACCAAAAACTTATATTTTATATGGAAATGTAGGTGAATTTATGTTAATATTTATGTTACAATATTAGTAAATTATATTTTTCTAAATAATTTAGCCCTAAAATTGTTTTCATTTTAAAAGCTGTGATATCTGGGCGCACACCCAAAATTTAAGGAGCTGTGATGTCACACCCAAACATAAACAACAAACATGAGGATGAGGGCATGCGGCAGAGGATGCCGGGATGTTGCATAAGCAAAACAAAATGTGGAAGACATCTGTGTGTGTCGGTGGTGGTTTTTGGCCACCGTCTTTTGTGTTTGATTTCAGTGTCTGTCTGTTTGGTTTTTGAAGACTTCAATTTTGAAGTGTTTTGGTTTGGTATTTGCTTGTCACGTGATTTGAGTTGCACCTGGTCCTTGT
>JBBKCR010000022.1:2321444-2333675 GCA_037577295.1 Ladigesia roloffi
GCTGGTGGTATATATATAGATATATATATATATATATATGGCGGGGGGGGGCAGTAAACAGAACTTCTAGGACACTGCTGGGAATTTGAAAGTATCTTTTAAGACACACACCAAAAATTATATCTTAGTATGCAAAACTGTGTAGGGCTGGACAAACCAAACTGAATATCAGCTGACAATTTAAAAACGCAAGTGGCTGATTGTCACAAGTAGTGTGGTGTGTCATCATTGACACTAGTTGGTCTTCTGGTTTTGGTCAACTGAGTATGTTGAATCGATATTGGCCATGAAGGACAGAGAACAGAAACCAAGAAAGTAAGCAACACAGGAAACAAAACTCTCAGGAGGGCACACAAAGAGGACTTTTGAATAGCAATGCAAACTGCTACATTTGAATGGCTTTTGCCAATATTCACATATCAAAATCTTTATATAAATATTTTTCCAATTTAATAAATAAGAACAGTTTTATGAATAAAATCAGACAAATGCTAAACAATATTTTTGATACTTTTTCTGTACCTATGCACTAATTAAATGTCTTGTGACCACATTAGTTACTGACTCTTATAAATACATCACTTCAAATCTATAAAATTGACTAATCAATCTAATATAAAAAGTAATTGAACAAAGAAGCTTGTGATGAAAAAAAAAACGTGATTTCATTCAGTAATCCTTACATTTACTCAATTATTATTTTTAGGCTTCTTTTTTTAGGTTTGAATGTTTTTTCTGACTTTTTCTTTTTAAAAAAAAATCAGTTGTTCATTATGTTAATAATGTGTGACTTTTTATGTCTTGTTCAGGGACAGAAATGTTGACAAGCTCTGGTGTTAATATTTGCTGAAAAGGACGATTTCTTTCAAATTAATTTCCTAAAAAGGATTACTGGTGTTTCCCCTGTACTTTTCAGTTGGTCCTAATTTGTACGGATTGTCGATATTAGAGTAAAAGAAGAGAACTCTCATCATATTTTAATAAATAAATAGGTTTAATTTTTAATGTTAGGATCTATTTGAAACAAGATATAATATTTATTGTCCTGCCAATTAATTAAAGCATGACTCAATCTACTAAACATAATATAATCTTCTTTGTGAGCTTGATGCATATATACAATATATTTTATATTTTTCGGAGCAGATTGTAATAATGTAAGAATAGTATTCGAGACTATTTCTCTGATTTAAAACAATCTTGTCCTAACAGCACTGGCAGATAATGACCATTTGCAACATCATTATTTACTCATGTCTCAGCCAATCATAACCGTTCTAAAAGCTTAGAATCTGTATTATAATGTTTAATGCCAAGACATTAAATTATCATGTGATGATCACCATTGAAACATATTTCCTTATTGTTGTATTTTTTCTGTCATATCGATCACTGGCAATAATAACATGTTTATATTTATAAACACAACCTATGATGACAACATGAAATTTGATATTACATGTTTATGGCTTAGTTATCTCCCTGTTATGTGACAGGGTTCGCTTAAAGTGTCATACAGCACTTGAGAAAGATTAGAAACTTTGATGGCAAGATTTAATTTTCTACAGGGTACCTGTCAGTGTCACTGAAAGTCCAATATATTTGCTGAAATGATCTCTGCTTTGTACTACTGCAGCAACTAACACATACCCTACTGAATTAACAGGAGATAATAGAGCATTACAGAGCAAACCTCAGCTCAGCACAGTAATGATTATGACTAACACCTGCTAGCTCATGATATAAAGTTTTCTTGCCGGCTTTCTGACAATCATTTTGTTACACGTGTGGTAAATTAGCACCGCGATGTCGATCATTTTTCAACACAAGCTAAGCCTACACATACGCCTCTGCCATATGTTGTAGTATTTTTAGGCTGTGCCATGTCAAAACAAGCTGTGTTAGCAACTGCAAAATGTAAATGTCTGTCAGTTGCAATGAATTCATAATTCCCACAGTACTAGCACGAGCCTGACATAAACAACCACACATTTAAAAATGTGTACAGATCAGGAAAGACAGCAAAGTCTGTTTATCACATTACACCTAACTTCAACAGTAAACAGACCCAACGAGCATGTAAAAGAAGGGAATTTATTGCAAATCCCATCCTTGCAGAAAGTCCTTGCTTATGCCAGCAAGTGCTATATTTGTGTAACACTGCATGTAAGCTGTCATAGTCACATCTCAGTGGAAAATTTCATATAGGACTAAAAATACAACAAAATCTCCAAAATTATTTTACTTGGGTCCGGCAATCCTCTGCGGAGGACTCTGATATTAACTAGCAATCACATCCATATATAAACACATCTGAATGAAGACAACAGCAAAATGTATTTGGAGTTTTACTTACTCTGGTTGACTGTCTTCTCAGCTGCTGCATACTGCTGCAAAAGACAAAAACAATACATTTGGTACAGGGAGAAGATAGTTATTATTACAATAAAAGACAAAAGACTGCTGGAATAGTTCATCATGGATCCATCTAAATTTTGATAAAAAAGGACACATTTTCATATAGAGTATACTTTGTCACATACAATTATGTTAAAATGTCTGTCATGTCTTGGTTAATGAGTTAACATAACATATTTTTATAAATAAACCAAAATGGAGGATTTGTTATGCCTGTATCATGATTTGGATTCAAGCTAATTCATTATACATCAAAGACCAGTTAGATGAATGCCATAAAAATCCCACAGATTGGTAATCGTGCTTAAAAAATAAAAATTGAGAAGCCAAAACCAAAATATGCCTCTCAAGAGAAGCAAAATAAACCAAGGTTGGCCTCGTAATCATGCCTCCAACTGCCTAGCAACTGCTTTAGCTATTTGGCCATTGGAACTTGACCTCATCCTGCAGTTAGTCTTGATTAGGAAGGTAATTATTGCGTAGGCAAGACCTGTTGCTATGACAAGAGTAGAACCTCTCACGTTGATGCGACACTCCCATAATGAAAGCTTTCCTGAAGAACTACAAGAAAGCTACTAGTTATCTGAGTCATTTGGCAACAGATTATAATTAATAAAAGGAAATATGTCTTGATTGAAAAAAATCATTACATGCTTACTGTAGCATACTGCATTTTCATTGGTGTATTTCCTAATGGGACTCACTGAAAAGACCGGTTTGTCATTCGCTGCATATTCACTGTCAGCTTTCATTAACTGTAGAGCTTCTCATATATCCTCCCTGAGGCAAAATATATTTTTTGTTCCTGGCACCTACTCCTGTGTATGAATGAAGGTATACAAAGTACCCGGGGTTACTCCATATCCTTCAAACCTTATAAACAGGAATCATTGTAAATATTGTAAATATTGTAAATTTGTAAACTGTAACAAGAAATGAACCAAATTGTTTGCTACTACATGCGGGTTAGTGTTTACTGAATACTGAATATACCAGCCAGTATATTCCATAACCTAAAATAACATGTTAAAAGTAGTATATGTTTAAAATACATTTAGAATAGATCGTAATACAATATTTTCAAATTGTGATTTTTACTTAACTTGCATTGTTTTTCAGTACTGTCACTAGGCATTATTTCTATAAATAGTAACAAGGCTAATCAAGCTAATATATCAACCTCCTTGGGCTTTGGCATGAGCTTCTCTGTAAAGATGTATCTATTTGATATGGATGAATTTAAAATATATTTTAAACATACATTCAGTTTGTGGCTTTTATATTAGGTGTTCTTACTATGGTGCAAGTATTGTGAACACATAAATGTAACTGTATGCAACATGAGTTACACCGATATTGTAAGTCATTGTTCTGAATTCAAATAAAGTAAACCCCTGACATTCGTTCAAAGACAACCCGTGAGATGGGAAAAACGATGAATTTGTGTTGTGGTAAAAGAAATGGCTAAAAATAGCTTTTTAAATAATAACTCTTAATGTAACCCATAAATATGCTCCCCAAAATATACATTCATTTTAAACTACACTTAAGAAATGCAAAGGGAAATCCATATTCATACTGTGCAGTTTACACTGAACTGCTGCCTTCCGCCTTACTACAATATCAATTAACAATATTACTCCTGTATAGACTGTACTGTAATTCATACAAGCAGGTTTTCTTTGGTGTGTTGTCTTCTTCTTTGGTATAAGCAGGTAAATACAGTAATAAATTTATTTTATTTACAGTAATAAAAATGAAAAACACAGGAACACTCAAAAAAACACTCAAGAATCACACAGGGGAAATTGTTCTGATGCAGAATCCTGAACTGCAGCTGCAAGAGTTGCATCACAGGGCAGCAGCCAATCAACAGCAAGGAGAAATTTCTAACACTCTAGGACTGGCTCCTTTCAATCCTACTGCCTTTGTATATACAGTATTTCACCATCCCAAGATGCGCTTTCTTTTTGTTCCTTAAACTGTATTAAAATGTATAGCTATATTTTATTTGGAAATGTAGCTTAGTGTATATTTTTAATTATATTACAGAATATGTAATTCATATTTTTCTTAATAATTTGGTTTTGTCTTTACCATGGCATTGGGCATGTTCTAATCTAACTATTAATTTCAAGAATCTGTCTAATCTTTTCATTTTAAATGCTTGCAAAGGGGTTATTCCACACAATTCCAGCAATATGCCTTTCTGTATTGTCTGCAGCACTGAAGCTCCCAGCACATTTTTGCATGTATTAAGACGGCAATGAGATAAGCCAGTTCTGGGAACACATTATCTACTTTATCTGATCTAAAATTTCTATTGACTGGAATCCTTGTCTGTGCTTATTATTGATTATAGCTCTCCCACTTTCACATCTATTTGAAAACCTTTCTTGGTCAAAAACAACATTTCTTGGTCATAAAACACAACTATACCAATGTCACTATTCTAATATAATATTATATCTATATATAATAAAATATTACTCTTAGTGAGAAAAATTTTAATAATTTTGAAAATAAAACCTATTAATAAGCAGATTCAATTTATTAGTGAAATGCGACTTGAGGACAAAATACCATAATGGTCATATATGTTATAATGGCGCACTTGTTATTGAATCTGCTTATTATCTGCATTCCAAAGAATTATACAAACTTAGTCTGTGACATAAGGAGCTCTTGTCTATAAGACATGTAAATGTTTATTTTCAAAAATAACTCCAATGAAGTATTAAAAAATGTTTGGTCCTTAACTTTGTCCTGCCCAAATGTCATTAAAAAGCTTGAAAAGCACATTGTCCTACTATGAATGCTAAGAGTTGTAATTGAAACTGCATTCAGCCAATTCCAACTCAACACAATTTTTTGACCCTGAAGAACTACAGATATATAAATATTTCTGAAACACAATAGAACCACAGTTTGTTCACCAAGGTAACGGATAGGCAACAGTTTGGGAGCTTAGAAAGCATCCTTCATCCTGAAAGACCAGCAAGGGATTTCATCAACACCCTATACAAACGACTGCAAATTATGACTAACAACTGAAATACAAAATGCAACTTTTGGAATTTTGGAATAGTGCACGTAATTGACTGGAATGAACATTTCATTCTATGTGGCTATTTATGGTCATGGTTCACCACATAATTTTTATTTTTTGATTAGCTGTTATTTTAGACATGTCTGGTACGGAGATTAAGTGAGACAAAGAAGTTCCACTGCTGAGCTGAAGAGGCTTTTATGAGCGCACATATTTGCCTAATTAAAGTGCTAATCACCACTGCGATGGAAGGGCACAGGGGGCCAGAAGCTGAAGATGTCTGCTCCCTGCTAATACCTACATTTCCTGCTTCCTAATGCTAACACTCTTTCCTCTCACCTTCTCACACATTCTTGCCATGTTCTGAACACATTAGACTGAAATGGCATACTTCCAAAGCCTTAGAACTCGACTTCTCTTCTAGAAATGATGATTTATCGCTGACCATATAACCCCTGTATTGCCACTACACTCCAAAAATCTTAAAACAAATAACACTGAAGGACCAATGCCAATAGAAGGTTATTTTATGGAACCATTTTTTTGGGAGTGTAAGGAGCTTTATGCTAATATCTGCTAGAGTTTCTTTGGTATTCTTCTATTATAATGAGTGCAAAATGGTAATCAGGGTCCCCCTACCAAAGATTTTGTTGTAGGGAGAGGGTTTGGGGACAGACAAAACTAAAAAAACAAAAATTTGTTGATTGTAGCCTGAAATAAAAAGTATTTGCAATAATGGCACTCATGGGCAGTGTTGGGCAGGTACCTTTAAAAAAGAAATTAGTTATAGTTACTAGTTATTTCTTACAAATAGTAACTGAGTTCGTAACTGAGTTACATCACTATAAAACTAACAAATGACATAATTATTTCATTAGTTAACAAAATCTAATTTACTATAACTATAAAAATAAATATAAAACATTGTACACTATTCACCGACACACGTAAGTTGCACGTCACATAAACATTTTAACCTTAGCGAGGGAAAAGTAGCGCTTAACCTTCCAGTTTGCAGAAGCTGCCTTTAAACCTGTGGGACTTGCCATGGTTGTGACTCCTGGATGTTGGTGTGTGTGTGACTGACCGTGTGTGTGTGTGTGTGTGTGAGAACACCTGCATTACTCTGCCTCTGATTGGCTAACCATGGAAATTCACTCAATCTAAGCCAATCATCCCATTCTCAGTTACACCACGTCTACAGACACACCAATCATCATCACTGGTTATGTGTCCCGCCCCGGCCATGAATGCACACACACACACACACACACACCCCAGAGAAAGAAACTGCTTCAATGTTCTCAGTTATAGTAACGCGCATTTTATTGTCAGTAACGGTAACTGCGCTGTCACGGGGGAAACAGTAATTGGTTTGATTACTCGTTACTGATAAAAGTATCACTGTTAGTAACGCTGTTTATTTATAGTGCCGTTATTCCCATCACTGCTTAAGAGGACTTGTTCTCCATATATTTTACACTAGTGTTAGCACAAAAGTGCCATTGTATATATTTTAACCATTTTAGATATGGACATCTGATGTTGTAAAAGACAATTTAACAGGCATATGGCACATATGTTGTGTAGTATATAACATTTTTAGAATCATTCCGAAAAGGTTCTGTCATAGACCTACTGTTGTCTAATCTGTGGGTTTCTACAGATTAGACAGTTGCTAATATTGTTTATCAGTAACAAATCTAGAACATAAAGATTCCATAGACTAGAGATACCGAACTCTAGTCCTGGAGGGATGTTTTGGGGATTCATTCAATATGTTTAATTTGGAGAACTATCACACTGTGCTGGATACACTGTGCCCTGCAGGACCAGAGATGGACACCCATGACCTAGCAGGATGTTTTTTCTCTGTTGATTGGTCTCACTCGAATTAATGGGCACTTCCTAAATAAGCTGGTGTTTAATCTGACAAAAAGGGTTTAAAGCCAGTATTTAAAGGATAAACTACCTAGACTGTCTACCTAGTTTCCACAGGCAGGACAAAAAATGGGTTGTGCTGTGTTTTAAAGAAATCAATTTTTGGTTTTCGACCAAAATCTAATTAAATATCAATTCAAGTCTAGAACCCCTGAGAATTTCCTTTTTAAGGCTTTACCTGAAACATATATTTTTAAAAATGTATGGGGTACTTAACTTAGCGTTAAATAACCCAAAACGTTTATTGCTACAGTTACATGCATTAATGTCACGATGACTATTTGTCCTTTCAAGAGCACTTTTCCAAATGGGACTTACAGCATATCCACCTAGACTCTGTGATCTGTGACTGCCTGCTGCTCAGTTTAATAGCATCTGCTCAGTGGTGTATACACTTGAATAGAGCCCTTCATTGTTTCATCTCATTAACTTCATTGTGCACTTGCCCAGGACATATACTCTTAATCCTTATGAGTTAATTAGTCATTAAAAAGGGATGAAGTAAAAAAGAAAAGAGAACCTCATTTTTATATTTCAGGTTTCAGCTCTCGCATGACTGGAAGAAACAGTGTGGTACATGAGGCAGCATACCATTATATTAATTGTTAATTATATATTATGATTTTTAGTTAGATATTCACTGCTGAATGTGTGTGTTTGTGTGTGTGCGTGTGCGTGTGTGTTTGTGTGTTGATATTACTACTTCTGTCGATAGCGCTCATAGATTCGGTACTTTATCGCTACTCTTATCGGTACTTCCACTGTGCTTTTATATTAAAAACCAATTGAGAACAGAGTGTAATAACACTTTAACCCTAATTCTAACCCAAATCTAAAAAAGATTGTCACTTTAGGTGACCATCATTACTCCATAAGCGCGAGACCTCTCGTCTTATGTATCTTATTCTTAATCAATATATTAAAGATGACACGCATTCATTTCACTATCCTAGCTTAGCATACTGCTACAATATAACCCACATCAAAACTGTATCTTAACGTCTAGTCTCTGTACTTTACAAGATACTAATCAGTATATTTATTTATCCTCATATTCCTTATCAGAATAATCATGTCTGATCGCCATTGTGTGGGGGAGTGTTTGCGCGTGTGTGTGCGTGCGCCCGCGCGCGCGAGAGAGAGAGAGAGAGAGAGAGAGAGAAAGAGAGAGAGAGAGAGAGAGAGAGAGAGCCTTCTCCTCTTGTTTACGCTCCTGTCCTCTTTTTTACTTTCTCCAGTACCAACAGCAGAACCGTTACCATTAAAGCTTATCGATACTTCGGTCTTTTACAATTAGGCACTGGGGCCGAATAAGAACCGGGTTTCGGTACCCATCCCTAGTCTTATGACTGGTTTTCTGTGGGAAAAAAAATTCCGTGAAAGTCATGAAGAATTCCATAACCACAGCTGCACCTCAATGGTCCCAGATTTGATAGACACTCTGCATGAATCAGCTCACAACTTCCACACTGTGATATATGTCAGAGGTACAGAATCATGAAGCGTAATGAGTTTGTTGTGTGCATGACATTATTTTTGCCCACTGGTGCATTCTGAAAATAAACAAATCTGATGAAACTTTTTCAGATGTTGGCCATTAGTCACTCCACTTCAGTGCAATACAGCAATAAAAATATTATTTGTCTTTTAAATGCTATGCTACCATATGACATGTGATACAAGCTACCAGTGGACTGGATGGGCTGGTTAACTGTATTTCAGAAACCAAAATAGCAATTTAGAAATATTTCAGAACAGTGTCTAAAGGAATAAGACTTAAGCGCACATACGTATTTTTGAAAGTTTTTTTGTAAACTTTTTGAAATTGTTATTAACATTCACCTTTAACCCCCAGCCTATATTGTCTATTTATGGAAACGTGGCTGCAGGTTGTTTTTGTAATGCATTGCTTTTGTGATGTCAAATGAGTAATTTACATTTTCCACCTGCCAGTTCAGATAAGGTCATAGGGATTGTTTCAGTTTGTACTGCTGTTTGATTGAACTGTATCACAACAGAGGGCAGCCAGTTAGTCAAGACATTTAATGTATATACAATGGACATGGAAAAGAAACACATCTTTCAAAATATTCAAATTTTGTTGCCTGAAATGAAGACACAAACACAAAAACATTTTTCCCAGTTGCATTTACTCAATCATCGTGCAACATAAATCATCCAAGTAAAATATATGATAGCAGCAGTTTAAAAGCAAAATAAATAAATTACAAAAATAAATAAATATATTATATAAATATATATATATATATATATATTTATATTTTTTTTATATATATATACATATATATATATATGTGTCTCAGTAATCTATAAAACCATCCTTTGTATTCATTCTTGTCTACCACATCTCTACCAACTGTGCCCATCTAGAGTGTGAAGTATTTGCTCACTCCTCTTTATTGAACTGTTCATGCTCAGGCATACAGAATGGTGGACTCTAATCTTCAAATAATTTCACAGATGTTCAGCAGGGTTTATGTCTGTGCGCTGACTCAATGACACACAAGGACATTTAATTGAACTCAACCATTGTGTGGTCAGTTTTCCTGTGAGGTTTTTGCCCCATAAATGTGTCCTTCTATCCTGATGCTCCTGCTGCAGAGAAACACCCCAACAACAGGATGCTGCCACCACCATACTTTACTGTAGGTATGGTGCTCTTTGAGTGGTAAGCTGTGCTGGTTTTTCGCCAGTTTTACCACTTGGTGTTGAAGCTAGACAGTTTGATTTAGGGTTGACCAAACCATAACACCTTTCAGCTGTTTTATTTTGTTATATTTTTGTCACATTCACACACAAACCAAATTCCTGTAACTACAAAAACGTTCTCATTGGCCTTGTGGAGGCCCACCTGACCAGTTTCTCCTCACACTTCCATTCATTTTTGAGGAACGGCCTAATCTAGGTTATAAATTTTGTAGAGTTATAGAATTGTTGGCTTTATCCAAGTTATTGAGTTTTTGTATCCATCTCCTGGCTTTTGTTTTCATGGTGAATCAAAACAATTGGTGACAGGTGGAAGCCGATTACTGTAGCTTGGTGTGTGCAATATGGAAGATGATTAGATACACCTGTTGAGTATTTTAGGAGCCGGTGATGTTTGATCTCAGTGATTGTTTTGTTAGTTTATTTATTATTTATTTAGTTTCTTCCTAAACTGTGGCAATTATATCTTTAGCTTGGAAGTTAGAAGCTGTTATGTGTTAACAGAGCTGGAATTTTGAGTGTGTCTGTGTGTGTGAGCATTAATTATTATTATAAAGGTTAAAAATTCGTGCAATATCTAAATATTGGTATTAAAGCTCTGTAACAAAGGATTACGGATTAAGAATTGAAGAGGTGTGGGGGATGAAAAAATAATGTATAATATATTATTATGTAAATAAAACCCACACACATATTATGTGTGGGGGGAAAAATGGAAGGTAAATACAGAGGTCTTTTATTCTTCTTAAAAATGTTTATCGAAGTTCAGAAATGATTGTGTAATTGCTGAACTGTTCTTCCTTTGTGAAGAGTCTCTTTGGTCCACAGTACATACAGATAAACTGCAAGGCTCAGGTAAATTTGGGTTGATTATGCTGTCTGTTCTTGTTTTTTTTCTTCTCTTTTCTCGTTTGCAGTACTGGCACAGTCAATTTGTGTCTGTGAAAGCTTCTTCTCTCATTTGCTCCAATTCACCACAGGGTTTGAGCCCCCCACGCCAGCCGACGGCTTTACCATCCTACCTTCTTCAGAACAGGGCTGTCTAGCAGGGGTGCCCAGGAATCTGTTTGCACTGTGGGATTAAGGTTGCAGAAGCGAGTCTGGAATGCAATGACATTCCCTCGCTCACTGCCAACTTGGAACCCCATGGGCAAGACAGACTGAAAACAGACCAGAGGGGTTCATGCTTAATTGCACAAAGAATTGAGGGGCAAAACAACTGTGAGGGTTGGGAGGGGGAAAATAAACAAGCCTTCATTTTCTTCACAGGTCTGTAGGACAATTGATTTAGAGAGCCAGAGGCTTGGGAGGATTGCTTGCATGCAGCATAAAATTAAATTATTTCCCGGCTGCAACGTGCACTAATGCTAAAGCTTCCAGTCACACACCAGGCTCGGGTACAAGGCGGGCAGTATTTGAATCTAGAAATATATGGGGTGAACAAAGAACAGAAAATCTTACAGGAAGTGATGACTTGAATGGCAGTTCATCTTTAGCAAGTAAAAGATCCTGGGGGTGTTTACATACAAATACAGTTTTAAAGGAAGTACTTTCAGAGTAAAGAAATAAAATAAAATTGTGTTCTTGTTGAATCTTTCAATAATACCTTAAAAATACTGAAATAGCACAATGAGCCTGTGAATCACACTCCAAATGTAAAAATGCCAGAAGTAAATATTTAAGATTTTTAACTTTTGGTAACACTTTACATGAAAACTAGCCATCAAGGTATAAACGGCTTAAAATAATTATATTAATTTTCATTGACTCGATGATAAACACTTTAAACCATTAATAAACTGTATTATGCTTAAACTTATGGGTTAATGTGGAAAAAAGTACACATACCAAGGGAACAGAGTCATGTACATTTAAAATGTACAATTATTATTTATTAACTGCTTCTGTGTAGTAAATAAGCAAAAATGCCATAATGATGTTTGTTCCCTGTAGGTGAAATCCTAGCTAATCAACAAAACATAATATTTGTCCAGGTGTACTTAAGCGTTTGCTTAAAACTGTAAAATTGGCTCACTATATTGACTATATAATGAACAGAAGGCTCACTATAGTAACTGGGCACTACCATTTTATAT
>JBBKCR010000022.1:2357971-2370420 GCA_037577295.1 Ladigesia roloffi
TAGCCTATTTGGTTGAGGAGCTATGCCAAAATTATAAATATATGAATATTTTAGCAAAGTTAAATTGCTGCGTGTCACTGGCCACATTACATGGTCCTGCTGAGCTGTACTGTGCAGAGCTTTAAGTGCATTATGGAGCTGGAAAACGTGAAGAAAAAAATAAAAACGAGAGAATTAACTTTGAGCAAGTTTGGAGGAAAGTCAGAGGTATGGAACCATTTCCAGCAAGTCGTGGGCAGGGACAACATATGTGTCTGGTGTATTTCCCATAAACTCTGTCTGCTGCTGTTTTTAGTTAGACTGACCTACGCTCAGCTGCTTCTCCCTTCAGCTGGAGTGCCCTGAGCTCTGAACACTCAGAAAGTGTATAAACCAATGAAAATTTCATCCACACTCTAAATTTACAAACGGTGGGGTCTCAATTTTTGGGCCCGATCTAAACTCTACTGCAGTGCATGGCATGAGGTTCCTGTTATCTGAAACACTGACCCTGGTAGTGAAGGTCAGTGCACTGGGCGTCTGGGTGACACTGGCCGTTATCCTGCAGG
The DNA here is from genome assembly GCA_037577295.1 of Ladigesia roloffi. Classification (NCBI taxonomy): domain Eukaryota; kingdom Metazoa; phylum Chordata; class Actinopteri; order Characiformes; family Alestidae; genus Ladigesia; species Ladigesia roloffi. The sequence goes on from JBBKCR010000022.1 coordinate 2,358,520, forward strand.
CAACGGTTCAGTGGGAGCACCTTCAGTTCACACATCAGACCATCTCCAATATAGTTAGGCTTACACTCACACTTCCTCTTGTCCTGGAGTTTTAAACACACACATGAAGAACGATAAAGACATGAAATTGTATGCATATATATGATTATACAAATAACTGGTTGATTATCCAACCAATCAGTTAACCTTGAGTAACTATGCATAGACATGAAAGATTTCAAAGCTTTCTTTTTAGTCTTTATGTGCTAACAATGTTAAATAAGAGATGTCTGCTCACAGGGCCGGTCATGGTGCAGATGGCATGCTCATGGCAACCTCCGTTATCCTCTGAAACACAGGCGTCCACTGGCGAGCAGACATGGCCATCTCCAGAGTATCCTTTCACACAGGTGCAGTTCACCTTCTCCCCGTTCTGAGAGCATTTAGCATCCTTTGAGCAGCCTCCATTCCAGAACTGACACAAATTTGCCACTAGAGGGGAGAAACGTCAATGTTCAAGAGTTTAAACAACTGAGGCAGTGAATTTGTCATGTGGTCCTATTTAAAACGTTTTAAATGAAACTTTGTGGAAGTTCAAAGTCATAACAATGAGCAAACATCACTGGGATGAGCTTAAGCTTAGTTAGGTAACCGGTTGGCTCATTTTAAAATAAGATAAAATAATTTACATTGTTATGGCAGAAAGAAAGAATTTAAAGGCAACAAAACAAGATATAATAAAACTGATACAGACAAACAGACATTTGTATGCATTGTACATAATTTTAATAAAATAATAATAATAATACATTTGTCTTCAACTCCTTTGTGGAACACCTAAAGAGTGGTTGAGGTGTGACGAAGGTGCAGTGTGGTCAGAAAAGACTACAGCAGAGTATTTACCCGTGCAGGAGATTCCGTCTCCCTCATAGAAGGGCTTACACACACAGGTGTTGTTTTCAGTACACACAGCCTTCGCATGGCAGGCCGGGAGGCACAGAGGACCGTCAGCTACAACACCAGAAACAACATTTAAGAACATACAGGGCGATGTATTGTGGCTGCCCACCGGTTAGTAAGTTTTTTTTTACACTGATCTGTACAGTTTCTGTAATTGTTTCTGAAAGAGGTTTATCCACATCCAATGCCACCATGATATTATTAGAGGAGAAAAATAAAAAAGGTTTAAAGTCTGTTAAGTCGGTCCATTCATTATAAAATGTACAGAATCAGGATCCAAAAACTTTATTGATGCCAGAGGAAACTGCTTAGCACAGCACAGCCAAACAGACACAGGAAAAGAAACACCAGATCAATTCTATATAAATCCAATAAAAACCTCAATACAAAACACATGCTATTTTCACAAATGATGGGGTATAAATACTGCCATTAGATAAAATAATGTTAAGTGAATTACTACTAACACAAATGATGGTTAGAAGTACATTACTGCATGTAATAGAGATCAGTTGTATATCAGTAACACCAACATAAGCCAAGAAATTCATATGACAGGTTTATTGCACAGAATAAAAATAATACTTTTTTTACACTTTGTAAAGTAGTATCCCACTGAACAATTACATGCCATACCTAGTTTGTGCTCACAGCGTGGACCGGTCCAGCCCTCATCACAGAAACAGGAGCCAGTGCCCTCTAGACCCTCGTCACAAGATCCATGTTCAGTGCAGTTACAGACTGGAGACAGGAAGTGAGGGACAAAATGTTTAATAGAATCCTCTGAAGAGGCTTTTCATACATACAGTATTGTTCAAAATAATAGCAGTGCAATGAGACTAACCAGAATAATCCAGGTGTGGTGCAGTAGATTCTCAGACAACAATGCACGCTCTTAAGGCTGTGCAATTGGGTAATAAGTTAAAAGGGGTGTGTTAAAAAAATAGCAGTTTCTTCCGTTGACTGTACAAACACAAAAGATTTTGTACTAATGTTTTTGTTTCTAGGTTTTAGCAATCCTGTGAATCACTAAACTAATATTTTGTTGTATGACCACCGTTTGCTATAACTGCTTCACATCTGTGTGGCATGGAGTCAACCAACTTATGGCACCTTTCAGCTGTTACTCCACTCCATGATTCTTTAACAACATTCCACAATTCATTTACATTTATTGGTTTTGTTTCAGGAACAGCATTTTTGATATCACCCCACAAGTTCTCGATTGGATTAAGGTCCGGAGATTGGGTTGGTCACTCCATTGGTTTGGAACCAAGACTTTGAAGGTTAACTAGTGTGTTTGGGGTCATTGTCTTGTTGAAACACCCATTTCAAGGGCATGTCCTCTTCAGTATAAAGCAACATGAAGTATTTTGACATATGCAAACTGATCCATGTTCCCTGGTATGCGATAAACAGGCCCAACACCTTAGTAGGAGAAACATGCCCATATCATGATGCTTACACCACCATGCTTCACTGTCTTCACTGTGTACTGTGGCATGAATTCAGAGTTTGGGGGTCGTCTCACAAACTGTCTGTGGCCCTTGGACCCAAAAAGGAACAATTTAACTTTCATCAGTCCACAAAATATTCCTCCATTTCTCTTTAGGCCAGTTGATGTGTTCATTGGCAAATTGGAACCTCTTCTGCACATGCCTTTTTTTTAACAGAGGGAGTTTGCGGGGGATTCTTGAAAACAGATTAGCTTCACACAGACGTCTTCTAACTGTTGATTATTCTTCTATCAATTTTGATGGTTGTCTTCCGTTTCCTTCCTTGTCTCTGGTTTTTCTCTCCATTTTAAGGCATTGGAGATCATTTTAGCTGAACAGCCAATCATTTTTTGGACCTCTTTTTAGGTTTTCTCCTCTCCGATCAACTTTTTAATCAAAGTACGCGGTACTTCTGAGCAATGTCTTCAACGGCCCATTTTCCTCAGGCTTTCAAATACATGTTCAACAAGTGCTGGCTTCATCCTTAAACAGGGACCACCTGATTCACACCTGTTTTTTCATAAAATTGATGACCTCACTGACTGAATGCCACACTGCTATTTTTTAAACACACCCCTTTCAACTAATTAACCAATTGCACAGCCTTAAGATAATGCATATCATGAATGCTGGGTCTTGCATGTTGTCTACTGCACCTACAGGTAACTTGTTTGCCATGTAGCAATAAAAAATATACAAAAAACCTGGATTGTTCTGGTCAGTCATATCGCACTGCTATTATTTTGAACAATACTGTATGTACTATGGCAAACAATGGTGTAACACAACCACAAAAATTACCTAGTAAAAGGTCCACTCCTTTCTGTAACAGCACCTGTTTGGCCTGCTCTCTGACACTGGGGAGCAGCTCTGGGTCAGCTAGGGCATCATAGGGGTGAATAAGAATCACCTGTTTTAAAAAGCAGAACACCAAAATAAGCTTCCATCTCCTGTGATCTATTATTATTATATTCAGCTATTCTGGTGGTTTCCATTATGGGTAAAGGCCTTTTATGTGATTGATGAATCATTTGCATTAGTGTGTGTGTTCTGTCCAGCATGCTGTTCCTCATAAGGTCTGTGTTTCTAAAGTTGTGTTACATAATCTACCATCACCTGCACTTTTTCTATCATCATGTATATGTCTTACAATTTTGTTATGCAGAGAACAACACTTGAGAACTATAAAATTGATGTTTGTGTTTTTACTAACACACTTGGCATGTGAAGAAACGCTGACTACTTGTGATATGGTGATTAAAACAAGCATGAGAACTACATTCACATAAAATCATGTAGACTGTAATATACAATTCACTAAAGGCAATTACCTTCTTGTTTGGAAATTCTGTCCTTATCTCTGCAGCCATTTCCACCCCAGTGGCTCCACCTCCAACAACCAGAATGGAGTCTGCTGCCTGGATCTGAGAATGAAGTATTAAAATGTAATTAAGACTCTGGGCACTTTCCTTTCCAGACAGAGAGTAACACATGTAGGAAACAGCAAAATAAAGGTCTTACTGAGCACGAGAACAAGAAATGTTACCTCTTTCACAATGTCTTCATACTTCTCAATTGCTTTCTGGTAGGAATCCTCAGCATTGTGTTTACCAGGAAAGGGTCCCTTTGTCCCAGTGCACAGGATGAGGTGGGAATACCTAACTTCCTGCAAAATGTTAGATATTCTTACAGTTCTAATGACAGTTTTTAATTTATGTGGATGTCAGAATGCAATAACACCTTATGGAAAGATCACTCATTACTCGTTACCTTTCCGTTGTCAAGCACAACAAACTTCTCAGCAGTGTTGATCTGTACAACACGACCCTGAAGAAAACTCAGTCCAAAAGTCTCTTTGTATGGAATAAAAGTTTGTTTGGCAAAGCCTGTAAAAACGGAAGAGTTAAACATCAGCATCAGAAACAGTTGACACATCCAAATAGTTCCTTACAAGGTATATAAAGTATATACACTATAATGGGCCCAAAAAAAGTACAGAGTACTAAAACTAAAGTGGCCGATTAACTATTGTGAAGTTTTTCGATAGTTCTTAAAATGTAATGTTATTTTACAACTGCAATAATTTAGAAAAAAGAAAATTCTTAACTATACAAAGTATACTGCCATATTTACTGGATCGTATGTTATTTGATCATACAGAATGGACAAATTACTGAAATTAGTTCTAATGCACTTCAAAATATACAGCAAATAAGTTTACATTATGGTAAAAAACTGTAAGAGTTTCGACATTATTTTTACCACAATATGTAATACAGTAGCTTAGTGGCCAAGAATTTATAAGTTCATATTATTAAAAAAAAAAAACATTTTACAGTGGGTCTTCCTTCACAGCTGTCATATACACTTCATTAATTAATTATTTTCAGTAACTTGTGCATATTTTAAATATTACCTAATTTCTTGTCTTGTTTTCATGGTTCCTAGCAGCATTCTACACTCATACATGTTTTTAAAACTGTACTTAGCTGATGAAAAAAATTAATTTAAATAAGTTACACCATGCAGTCAGAAAAGAAGGGCTCCAGCCATGTAGTTCTCTGTGATAACAGCACATTTGCCCACAATATCTATCCTTCTGTTACACTCTCACTCACTTTTTGAAACCACTTAAACCTCTTGGAGCCGACAGGTGTGAGACAGAGAGCCCACTCACTCTGGGCTATCCCACACACGCCACTTATTCACACATTCACACCTATGGTCAATTTAGAATGCCCAATTCACCTGGCCCCTTGGATAAAACAAAAAGTTTAATTTCATACTGCAGCTCAATTCATCAAATTTTGAAGCTGATATTGCCCCTAAACAATGTTGGTTTGACAGTTGTGATCGTAAAAAAACCTAAGGACAACTAAGATGTGAAACACATCATATAATATCTAAACTAAACAACATTCAGACTTTATGGCCAACCATGTACTTGAACGTGAACAGCCTCTGATGCTCTACTGCTTAAATACCAAACAACACAGCTGCTCTCTAAAAGTTTGTTTTTGACGGAACATTGATACATGTCAATAAATACATTATCTAGCTTTACATTGGCATGTATATGTAAATGTAATTCAGCAAATATAATAAAACAGTGGAAGTGGAGAAATGTGATGAGACAATAATGTAGAAAATGTGACATGCATGGCTGTACCAGTCAACATACCACTTTGAACAGACGCTCGCAGTGCGGCAACATTGTGATGGAAAGCATCCAAGGGATCAATCAGCATAAAGGGCACTCCATGGTGTTTGAGGTGCTGGGCTGCCGCAATTCCACCAAATCCGCCGCCAACAATCACCACATGGACACTGGAATCAATGGACAACTGCCCACCCATAGTATGTACCTACAGAGGCAAATTATTTTTACTGATTTTGGATTCAATAAAAGATTCAGAACATCTCAGCCAACAGGTTGTTTAAACACACTGGTTGTGAGGGATATGCAATTTACATATTCAAGATTCAATATTTTTATTTGTCACATGCATAGTCATACAGACACAACACACAGTGAAATGTGTCCTGAACCGCTCCTTTTTGACAATATAATTAAGTATAAAATCTGGAATTAAGACACTAAAAATAAACAAGTACAAGTATGCATTTGCTTAATATAAGCAAATAAAATCTAAAATTTCTACAATGCAAATCTAACATAAATACTTAAGACTGGATATGTATTTAAATAAGTTTAGCAGTAGAATTTAGTGTGTGCAAATAGAATGTGCAAAGGAATGTTAAAGTGCACTGTTCAATATTATCAAGCTAGCATAGCAATGTACGAAAAACACAGTGATGGAGCAGGGTGTGTTACATGAGATGTGTAGCAGCATGTACATTACACTGGTATGAGTATATATAACAGACCTGAGATTAGGTATGACAGTCTTTGGTAAGGTCTGGTGTGCTATGGGGGTGAGGGGGCATGTTCTGATTCAGAACCCTGATGGCCTTAGGATACAAGCTCCTCTTGAGCCTCTCTGTTCTGGTCCTGATGTGGCAGAACCTTCTGCCTGATTGCGGAAGTTTAAAAAGTCAGTGACTGGGGTGGGACAGTGTCCGAACTGCCTTGTACCAACATCTCATGGCGTAAATGTCCTGCAAGGAATGGAGAACAGACCTGCAGCAGCATTCTGCTGCATGGATCAATCTGAAGAAATTTTCGGTCCACCCTAACCCTAACCCTAATCAGGATGTGATGTTCTTTGTGAAGATGCTCTCCACAGCGCCAGAATAGAAAGTCCTGAGGATCACTGAAAAGACCTTGAACTTCCTCAGTTGCCTGAGATGACACAGGCACTGCCTAGCCTTTCTGGACTGGACCTAGATGTGAGCAGTCCACATCAGGTCTGAATTGGTGTGGACGCTGAGGTATTTGAAGGAAGACACCCTCTCCACTGGAGCACCGTAAATGATGAGGGGCTCGTAATCTCGCTGCTGTCTCCTTCTGAAGCCCACCACCAGTTTCTTGGTCTTGGTGATGTTCAGCTGGTGATGGTTGTCCTGGCACCATGTTGCCAAGTTCTTCATCTCGTCCATGTAGGCCGTCTCATCATTGTTGGTGATAAGACCCAAAACTACAGTGTCATCAGCAAACTTCACGATCGCGTTAAAGCCATGAGTCCGAGGTGTAGACGGAGTACAGCAGTGGAGAGAGTATACACCCCTGTGGTGCTCCAATATTGGTGGTGATGCTGTCTGAGATGCACCTACCCACCCTCAGTACCTGAGATCCACCCGTGAGGAAGTCCAGCACCCAGGCACAAACACGGCTGTTGAGGCCTGGGTCCCTCTTTGTGTACATTCTACTTGCACTACTGTGTTGAAAGCTGAGCTGTAGTCTACAAACAACAGTCTCAATAATATAAGGTGGACTGCAGTGTTAGGTACACTATGTGGACACAAGTATTGACACATACCTGTTTTTCCAGGTTTCGGTTCGGTATTTTGTCCAGAAGCAATGCCTGATTTCATTCATGCTCTACAATAAGAGTGGGCATAAATTCTTCACATTCAAAGATCCTTCCAAGAATAGGGGAAGCAGCTCTTGTTATAAAGAGGGACTAACTCAAAATAATATACAATGGCATTTAAGTCCCTGTTGGTCGAACGGGCAGGTGTCCCAATACTTTTATCCATTTAGTGTAGATGCATTTCATTTGACGTCGTGAGATCTCATAGACCGCTAAATATATCCATCCTGGTGGAACATGCAGTTGAGTACACTGGCGGTTTTCTGCTACAGATTGTAGGTGTGTCTCTCTTCGTGCAGTGTGTTTTTATGAACTGCAAACAGATCAAATCTGAGCTCATCTTCACTTTGCACGCCATACTGCCAGCTCTCGTTTGTCAAAAGGATATGTGGCATTTTTTCAAAAGTTTTACGATCTTCTGACGCAAGCAGTCAGGGTTGATTTAAAGCTCTGAGTAAAGGGAAGCGTTTACTTACTTAAGCGACTTGTAGCCAGCCGAAAATAAAGAGAAACGCAGAAACGAGACCCGGCAGAGCCAAATATAAATGCCGTCTTCAGGTATGACTTTGCATTTTAGCTTGGTGTTACATGAAGTGGGCGTGGCATTATGAACACGACGGGCGGGGCTTTGTTCATAAGCAGAAGTGCCTGAAGATTTATTCCGCCTTAAAAAAATCAAAATTTTGTTTCAATCCGGGTGCTCTGTCGGATATATCTCTCTCAAATACGGACTTTAAACTGTAATAATGTACTGCAGACTCCCTTCTTGGCTGTGTCAGTGCAGCCAGACGCGATAATCCCCTTTCAACTTTAATTCCTATTTAAACACGCATACTTCATCACAGTTTTTATATTAATGCTACACGACACGAATTACCTCATTACACCGGGGTGTGTTTGAATTTTAAAATCTCAAAAACTTTGGCCAGCTTCACAGACTACTGCAGAGAAACCATGCTGAATATTATATTCCTCTTTCATGGCGGGTCAGGGATAGAGTTATGTGCAACTGGAGCTATAATTTGGGTGAAGAGTCACAGCAACGGATGTTCAGCTGAGTCACAGTGACTGAAATGATTTCTGACCTTCAGAAGTGCATAAAGAATCTTCCTTTATATCCAGTAGTGTGTACCTGCATATAGTCATTTTTTATCTGCTTTAAAATTGTACTCATATTATATTTGTACTACATAAACAATGTGTAATTTGATAAGGGTGGTTGGTGGCCTAGTGGTTAGGGAGTTGCCCCAGTGAGAAGAAGATTATGGGTTAAAATCCCATGACTGCTAGTGGCATAACTATGGTACCCTTTTCAAATTGTGGTGTGCTCATGACATGCATGACTATAAGTGTCTACTTTACTTTAAGACCCTGGAGGAGTGTTTACATATCTTTGATTGATAGCAGCTCTTCCTTTCTGTCTGGGTTTTCTAGTATGAGAGATTTGTTTTCTGTGACCACAAGACACCCATTTATGTCATGCTAGGTAAGGGTATCTACCAAATGGCAAACATGTAAAAGTTTAAGTTACTGACTGTAGTCCATCCGCTGCAGAATGTGTCCTGACTCAGAACATCTGATCCAATCTTGTTTGGGATCAGCTCTGTACAGGACATTAGGGCCTACAAAGAGTGAGCCAGGCGACGAAACGTAGGACCAGATCAGCTCTATGTCTCTGCAGGAAATTTATAACAGGACATGCAGAACCAAAGCCACAAGGATCCTTAAAGACTTCTTTAACTGTCTGTCTGATCTGCTAAAATCAAAGGTTCAGGCGTATTATGGCAAATACTGTGAAACTCAGTAGGAGCTTTTATTCTCAGGCCACAAGTCTCTTTACTAGGACATAACACCACAACACAAACTGAACTCTCTACTTCACTGGATCTCTTCTGGTGGCTGGCATTGAAAGTCTGTATGTGACTAGCAAACAAGCACACTTTTTTCATCACACTTTACACACTGAACCAATCTTTCATGTGTTTGTTATACTTGTTTAGTTTTTTCTGTATATTTTAATCATCTGAGTGAAGCCTTCCCAATTTTTTCTATAATTTAAATTATACAATGACTTTATTGCACAGTCTTATGTTTCACTATATGTTGTATTACTATGCATGTGACAAATAAAGAATATTTTATCTTGAATATTAAATGTGTATGCACATTTCCCCACCAATCTTATCTTACCAACAATGGCCCTACAGTCTGAAACTTATAAAAAGAAACTGGGTAAAAGATAACATGTAGTGTTTCATGGTACATTTTTTACAGTAGATGTTGCTATTCCACACAACTGTGGTCAGTACATGAACAACGAGTTTTCAAATCTTTAGCAACTCTGCTGCTGCACCTCATGCGCGTGTACCAGCACCTGCTATCTATTGATGACCACAGAAGAATTTTATCTTATCTGCAAAGGTTTGGCTGCAGGTTTTCATTCCAAACAAGCAGAAGCTCACCTTGTTCCACTGATATAATCAGCTGGTCTCACACAATTAATTGTGTGAGCTTCTGCTTTGATTCAATAAATACCTGTAACCACTGCGCTTCTTGGATGCAACTGTTCACTTCTATACTTTCATTTCTCACTGAGACTGGTCCAGAAGTAGGAGTGGTCATAGGTGGTGCCTTACTAGTGACTGATGGAGGCTGATTGTGCAACAACAGATCTCTACACTCAGTAACCATAAAGCATCCAAACATTTAAGCCTATCTGATAATGAGGGTGGGTACAAGGTCAGTTCATAATAATATGGCAGGACAGTATATGCGCTACCTGTTAATTCAGAGTGATGATAAATGTTGAAATCATTGCTAAATCAATAATCATTGTACAAAATTTCTAAGTGAACATAGTAAGACCCACAGAGAAAAAAAACTGTATAATTCATTGTTATCCACAGCCTGGTTTCAGGAAGGCTTTTTGGATGCTTCCCAACCCTACAGTATGTGAAAAGCCATAATCAAATACATTCATAGGGAAGTGTTTTTAGGCTGTAAATGGAATAGCTGTCTTTATATGGAAATTGTATCTCGTATGAAATAGGAACAACTTTTCCTTCCGGCCACTTTCTCTGCTCCTAATCCACATACAAACATGCAAAGCCATAAGCCAGAGTGAATGATGACAGATTAGTTTTTACTAATAACTGATAATAGTAGAATATAATAACATGTGCAATAAGAATATTTTCTTATCAACATTATAGTTTTAATTATTGTAATCATTTTACAGTTATTGACTTAATCCAGTTACTTTACTTTACTGTATCTAGTTCATATTACTTATCTACTTATTACATTTATTAATTTTTTTTTATTAATTACACACCTTTTCAAAGCATGATGCATTTAAAATCTCCGCTATTATTTTTGCCTGACCTTTTACTTGATTTGCATGCAAGTGTGCCACAGCTGACTACCATTCCAAATGTAAGCATACATGTGGTGCATCTAGTCATGCTAGTATTACCGTGGTGGATCAAAATTCATTGAAGAAGACAGAGGGAGTCCTAACCTCACCATAAACAGATCGGAAAACTTTACATTTTATTCATACTGCTCCTTGTGCGTTACCAGTGGTAGATCTGTTTAGTACTAAAAATGTGGGAGTCAGTTCCATTCCATGTGCAGACTTGTCTTCCTCATAACTTCAACACCTACTATAACAGATTGACAGCTGGTCAAAAACTGCAAAAATAATTATGTACATTTCACTTTGTTTTCTACTTTGTTTAATGTCAATCTGTTGATGTGTGTCATACAGTAGAATATCTCACTCTTTGAGAATAGGTGTGTATATACAAAATATGACATCACTGTGTTGAAACAGGTCACATGATTCCTACATTTCTGGATTATTCTTCAGATTTGTGTGTGGAGTAATATAGAAGTAAAATACCAGTCTGTGAGGTCACTTTTTAAAGAGGAAGTTAGTAAAGTAATCAATTACAAAGTAAGTAGTAACTGGTAAAGCATTCAATTTTTTGAGTAATTACCCCACCTCTGCTAAACAGCCAAAGTTATAGTTCATATTATTTTTTCACTAAATTAGTATTATTATTATTGTTGTTGTTATGAACAGACTATATGGAAAAACTTATTGGGACACACATATTAATTATTTTATTCAGGTGACCTCTTGCTTCCAGAGAGGGGCAATCTTAATGCTTCAGAATACCAAAACGTATTGGACAGCGCTGGGATGAGTTCGGTGAGGAAGAAATTGACTGGCCTGGACAGAGCCCTGTCCTCAACCCCATCCAACACCTCTGTGAGCCAGGCCTTCTCATTTACCACCAGTGCCTGAGATTATAAACACTCTACAAAAAAGAATTCAACTCATAAAAGTTTCAAGAAGAGCGGAGGCAATTAAGGTAGCCAGTGTTGTGTATGAACTAGTTCAAAAGAACGCGTTCATTGAACACGTTCATATTTCAGTGAACTTTGAACTGAACGCAACTTATTAG
>JBBKCR010000022.1:2388743-2407817 GCA_037577295.1 Ladigesia roloffi
GCTGAAAGAGGACATGAAGTTAGTTGGTGTAAGGGTAGAGGATGCAGAAGATAGGACTAGGTGGAGACAGATGACTCACTGTGGCGACCCCTGAAGGGAAAAGCCAAAAGAGGAAGAAGAAAATACAGTACTTAACTGAAAAATGTACAGAAACGTCTAACAGTGTAAGGTGGACAGATACATGTTGGTTTTATTTGTTTTTTCAAATCTAGGTTTGTGTGCTAATTCTTCTTACCATTATTTTTCCACAGGTGTTCTGTTTGCCAGAATAATGAGGAAAAGACGGAATTGGAAACCTTGTTTTGATGTGTGCAAACAATGAAGAAGTGAGAGCATTTGAGGACATCCAACAGTTGATGCAATGGCAAAAAAAGGGCGTCCTAAAGGTGAAAAGCCTGAAGCCCTTATATCTTCTTTACAGGCAGCCAACGAAGATCTCAGGTCAAAACTAACTGATATTCAAATTGAGCTGCATCAAGAAAAATGCAAGGTGGGTTTGCATTTTTTATATTTCTTCGCTTACATAACCCCTTAGGCACCCCTCACTTTGCTGATGGCCTGCCGCTTCGTTTGATGAATGGATTCAAGAAATAATTTCACATTGTGTTGTGTTTGTGCATGATTATAAGAGGGCCACTTTAGTTAACAGTTGTCCAAAATTTGAGTGTGGCCAAAGGATTCTATCACAGAACTGCTTTAGAACTACTTTTAGTGCTCAAATGTATTAGTGCTTATGTGCATTGACACAGAGGTTCACAGCAGCTGATAAAGGCTATATCAGCAAATGCACTGAGGATGTTACTGTCACTGAGAGTGTAACTACTAGTTCAAGCCAGAAAACCTAGACGTCTCCAGAGGTCTGGAGCTGTAGATCCAGATATTTGGCTATCGCAAGAACTGCACAAGCTATCCTGACTAGGGCAATCAGGAAAGTAAAATATATCTATGACCAAACCCAGAGACACTCAGAGCATGCAGAGGGGCATCAAGGCCGTCACACACTACAAACCGCCATCTTCTATCTGTAACAGTGATGGCTCTTTCACCAGCACTTTGAATGCCTTCCATGTACAGTTCAGTGTACTCAACAGTGATCCCACAAGAAAATCCAACCAGCATCTCTCAGCTGAGCAGGTAATCTCTCTGGCCACAGAAACATGAGACAGACACTTACCATAGTTAACCTACTATAAGCTTCTGGTCCTGATAACTGTATTGTGGCACTCACATCTGACATCCTGGAGTGCTTCGAGAGATTAGTCAAAACCAGACCAACCATTACCTGCTTACTGGGCTCCTTTCAGTTTGCTTATTGCTCCAACCAGTCTACTGATGGCGCCATATCAACTGCAGTTCACCTGTCACTTAACCAGCTGGACAAGACTCTCATGTAAGGATGCTGTTCATCAAAACTAGCTAAGGAATTCCAACAATTATTTCAAAGAGACTGTCCATCTGTGCAAGTTGTTCTTCAACACTCCCCATTTAAACTGGCTTTTAGACCTCCTGATAGAAAGGCTTCAGTCTTTATTGACACCAACACATCCAGTATCAATCACACTGAGCACAAGAACACCACACAGCTGTTACATTGCTCTTTACACTGCTGACACATGACTGCACTGCAGTGTTTAGCTCAAACCAGATCATCCCATTTGCAGATGACATGACTGTGGTCAGTCTCAACAATAGTGATGGTCACTGCATACACAGAGGAGGTGGCAAGGGTGGTTTCCTTTTGTAAGTGTAACAATCTCTCTCTTAATGCTGACCGGAAAAAAAGAGGTGATAATAGACTTCGGGGAATCCTGCACTGTTGAACCACCTCTTAAAACAGACTGTATTGCTTTTGAGAGGGTCACCATGTTCCTGGGTGTCCACATCAGGGCTGATTTCTCTTGGTGGCTTAAACCCACCACCACAGCCTAGAGGCCTTGGGAGTATCTGCACTTTTCTTGGAGACTGAGAAGGGTGAACCTTCCACACCAATACTTACCACATCATACAGGTGTACCATTGAAAATATGCTGTCTGGATCACTGTCTGGTATGGGAAGGTTATTTGTGCACCTCTACCTCCCCTGAAGGGCATTTACCAAACCCACTGCAGTAACAGAGTCAGTGACATTGTAACGGTGACCTGTTATATGTTCACTCTTCTACTGTCGGGGAAACAATTTTGAAGCTTCAACTCTGTGTATACAAGACTGTGTAACAGTTTTATACCACAGTCTGTAATAACACTGAATAAACATAAATGTCTAGTCCCTGCCTAGCTAAGTGTCATTCCAGTATACCTTTTGTTTATAGCCACAGCAGGCATATTTATGTCCACTTATTTGATAAGCTTATAGTTTACCTCGTACTCAATGTGATTGGTTGATCTTGAGCAATATTAATCATGACTCAAGGTTTATGCCCTATTCACATTTTATTGTTTTTTAATAGTTTTTTTCTACTGTTCCATGCACTTCAATCCTGCTAAAATTGTGCAATAGTACTACACAACTTCTTTGACCCCGGTACACTTTAAAAAACACCACCAATTTCTTTTCAGGTGAACAAGCTGGAAAGAGACAAGGTGCAGGAGGCCAAGCGCATCCGAGAGCAGGAGCAGCACCGGCATACAGCCGCATTGACAGAGCAGCGAGCAAGGTGGCATGAAGAGAAGATGAAAGAGCTAGCTGCACTGCGGGAGTCTCTGACACGACAACATGAGCAGGAACTAACACGTACAGCTAAGATAAAGGATGGTGAGATCCAGCGGCTGCGAACAGCACTTAGTGCCCTACGCGATGGCAGCGGGGAAAAAGTGCGAACAGCCTTAACACTAGAGGCTCGTGAGGAAGCACGGCGCTTCTTTGATCAGGAGCGTGTCAAGCTGCTCCAAGAAATAACCGAGCTCAAATCATCCAAGCGGCAGACAGATGAGGCGCTCAACACCATGATTCAGTCTGACAAAATGAAGGCTGGAGACCTGCGCACTGAGCACCAAGCACATCAGGAGCAGATCAGCAAGATCAAGTGGGACTGTGAGCGAGATATTCGAAGGCTGGTAAATTCTAATGCCAATGCTAATATTTGTTGACCAAGCCCATATGAATTCCATGGTTGTACATTTCCCATTGGGGCTTTAGTTTACAGCACGGATACAGTTTAACCTCCACACTAATGTACATGTCATGGCAAATTTAAACAACATAGGACGAATGATGTTGTGTCTCCAAAACATCAAGAGCACCTTCTGTGTTTGTTTGCTTATACAAATGTAAAAGTTGCAGACGTCTCAAAAGGTTACTTGCATGGGAGAAATGAAGGATTACATCTCTGACCAAAATTGTTACATTTAAGTATATAGAAAAATGAAGATGAACCTGTAATAAATCAGTGTGTTATGATACTATAAATCATGTTATTTCTCACTCATTTTTGATGGCCTATAAACAGCAGTGAATGCACAAGATCTATGTTCAATGTTTCAGGTGGATGAAATCAAAGCAAAAGACAGAACTATTTTCTCCCTGGAAAAAGAGCTGGAGACTGCTACAGGTTTCCTGCAAAAGTTGCAGCTTCAGAAGGATGCACTAGATGAGCAGCTTTTTCTCGTAAAAGAGGCAGAATGTAACTTGGGCAGCCCTAAAAGAGAGATCCCTGGACGAGCTGGCGATGGAGCAGAACATTGCGGGAGCCCGGTAAGGAAGCAATAGCTGAAAGTCAAAATATATTACTAGCCATTTCTATATATCAAGAAGTGATGTGTCATACCAGAGGTTTGATTAAACATGTTTAACATCTTTAATGTTGAAGCCATTTCAGAGAAAAATTGACAAGTGACATCTTTGGTCAGATGCCAAGCAGAAACAAGACCCTTCCCAAGAATCACCATGCTGGCATGACATGACTGGCTTATCCATTCAGTAGTTCAACACTTTCAATCTTTCAAAGAGCATATCCACTACCATTACCACTACAAGTAGTAGCAGTTGTTAAAGCAGACATTTCAGATCTAATGGTTATTAAAAATCTTTTTTGAAACCAAAAGTTGAACTGATTTCTCAGTAGACCACATAATTTGTCTTTCATATGGTAACTGAGTTGTTAAAAGCAGCCAATTTTAGCAGCATATGACAAAAATTTCAAACACAACCACGTGCCCCTAAACTGACATGGAATAGTAGGAGAATTGGCTCCAGTTTTCTAGAATAAAACCACAATATCTGTACTGCTGTATAATAATGTTAACAAAAAATTATATAAAAAATCAAAATATTAACAAACCTGGATATCTATTTTACAACTTAATCTATACATGCTTGAGTTGTTATTGTCTTGTCTGTACAGGATATGAGGCGTAACCAGAGACGTATTGGCGAGCTGAACTCTTGCATCCGCAAGCTAGAAGATCGAAATACATTACTAGTTGATGAAAGAAATGAGTTGGTATGTAAAAAATCTACTCTTTTATGAGCATCACTGGCTTATTTTATGAGTATTCATTACTAAAGATAATAAAATCTTTGAACATAGTAAAGAAAATCCCCATACAGTAACCCTGGCACAGTTGTGGTTTCAGTTCATTGGGATTGTGCATGTCGGCCCGGTCATCACAGTCAGCTGTACTCAGAGGCGGGAAGTTTGAAAGTGGCAAATCAGAAAATATTACTTAGTACTACTTTCTGCTGACACCAAAGAAAATTACATTCATGCATTAATTACAGTGCAGTCTATACAGGGGTGACACTGCAGGAGTTCAGTGTAAACTAAAGTATGAATATGGATTTACATTTACATTTTCTATAAGGCTAATGAGTTATAATTTAAATTGAACGGTTTTGGTGGTATGTATAGGGTTAACACTATAAAAATAAGCATTTACAAAATTTTTTCAACAACATCACAACAACACATTTTTCACAAAATGTGAATGATTCTCTCTCTGTTTTTATCTCCCGCTCTCCCCCTCTTTTGTTTTGTCTGTGTCCTAAACAGCTAAAACGAGTGCGAGAGGCAGAGAAACAGTGTAAGCCACTTCTGGAAAAGAACAGGATGTTAAGTAAAAAGAATGATGACCTTACCCAATCTCTGCAACGCATGGAGGAGAAGCTCAAGGGCCTTACTAAGGAGAACTTGGAGATTGTGGGTGCCATGTTTTTCTTTTAAGAATCAAACCTCAATTAAAATACATCTTAGCATAGTGTAAATAAAAAAATATATACATAAGCATGGGTAATGTCTCAGCATTTCAATTTCAAAATGTTCTAAAATTTGAATTCCTTGTGATGTGTTCAAAGAGTAAAATATTCAATATACTTACAGCTACGAAAGCCGAATTTGTAACAACTGAATTCATTTTTAGTTTTTATATATTTATTTACCTAGCATTTTTGGAACCAAATTGTCATAAAGCATTTGACAGAATCCAGGTCCAAGCAACTAGTGAATAAGCCAAGGGTCACTGAGTCAAGGTAAACTCCCTAAAGCTAGAAGAAGTAAGACTCAAAAGGGGAGTCTCTATGGAGGTACATAATTAACAATAGAAGGCCTTTGTGTACAGATTTAATCATAGATTTGCCATTTATGGCAGTTAAGAATCAGTAAAGGTAGTTTTGTTGGGGTGTAAGTGAGGAGCAGTTTGAGATTGAGGTTCCTTGTGGATAGCGAAATCCTGTTACCCACGTGGAACAATCATTCTAGAGGGTGCCAATGATGATGATGTTGACAGTAGCATTAGTTGGTCCGCTAGATGGCACTGCAAGTGTGCAACCAGAGCCACTATCATCTGGGTGATCAAACATCGGTGGCTGGAAACCATGGCATACCTTGAATGGACTGAGCCCGGGGGCAGACTAGGTGAGCACTTTGCAGGAAAGCTCAGCCCAAATGAGGAAGCAGGCACAGAAGCGCTGACGATCAGTCACAAGTCATCTCAGAAAGCATTCCAGTTGTTGATTTGACCGATCTGATATTTCTGGGAATGGTAACTGTAACCGCAGGACGAATCAATCAGATGGCAGGAAGCCTTCCAGAATCTGGTGGTGAAATGAGGTTCTCCGATTATGAAACTTCTTTTGGGGAACCCATGCAATCAGACTACATGCTGTAATAGAAATTCAGCTGTGTTCTTAGCAGAGGGTAGTCTGGCGAGGGCCACTGTGTGAGCAGCCTTGTAGAATATGTTGGGGTTTTTTAGGATAGTGTCTTTGCTGTTTGTCTCCAGCAGGCCAGTGATGAAATCCAGAGCAATGTGCAACCAGGGACGGCGAGGAACATGTTGCTGTTGTAGGTGTCTGGGTGTGGTTTGGTTAGAGCGACATTTTTCTTTTGGTGCCTGGGTTCTCTGTGGTGGTGTAGGAGTGACCCCATTGGATGGCCTCAGAATGCTGGGCAGTAGGAATGTACCCCACTTGGAGCCAGTGACACTATTCTTCCATTCTTACACTTGTCCAGAAGCATGTTGTTAATGAATTGATGGAATGCTGTGGGACATTTTCACAGGCTGTAGGCCTAACCAGTATTTCATAGTGTCCTGTAGGGTGTAGTAAATGGCATCTTCCACTCATTACCCTCTCTGATGCAAATCTTTCTGCTTCTTGAAAAGCCAGTGATTTTATTTCTGTTTAGTGCACTAGGTGGGGGTGAGCATTTCCTGAATTTAAAATATGGACATATGGAGCTCAAAAATTTTGAAAGTACAAAAAAAAACATGTAAACAAACTGAAAGTAATTAATCTGCAGTAAATTATCTTTGGCTTTGGTCTTTTTGTCTGCACAAAGATTAAAATAAAATGGTCTTGCTGTTTTAATGATCACAGGATCAAAATTCCAAAGCACAGGACTTCAAGAAACCCTGGTACAATCAAGAAAATGTGATTTAAATAAAAAATGTGTCCAAAGAAGTTAGCATCATCAAATTTGTATTACATTCAACTGTTGTCACAAATACTTGCTATAACCTTTCGGTCATTCCCCCTCTTTTTCTCTTACTCTTTTTCTCTCTCGTGGTCTGTGTTCAGAAAGAGAAAATTAGTTCTCATCCACCACTGAAGAAGCTGAGATCTTTGAATGACTTGGACCAGGCTCATGATGACCAAGAGGTTGAATTCCTCAAGCTGCAGGTTCTAGAGCAGCAGAGCATGATTGACGAGCTGACCAGAGTGAGTTACATAGTGGGATTTTAAGTTCCTCTAATTATTTTCTTCTGACTACTGTCAATTGAAGAGGCTCTTCAGATTATTTAAATATGATTTACTTCTGTTGAATCATAAGCTCTGTCAAGGCATTTTAAGTAACCAAGCATACTGTTATTTTGCTCAGTGCCTTTTGTTATGTAATTTATATGAGTGATTCTCCATGGTTTAGGATAGAGAAAAACTCTTAAGAAAGAAGCGGCATAAACGAAGCAGACCTATTAAGGTGTGTATGAATGAAGTTATTAATTTTCCAAGAAGAATCCCATCAGTTCAATGGTAAATCTAGGCTATATTAATATTTCCTCAACTGTTTTTGTACAGAGGCATATCGTTGTGGACACATTCTTTGGTTATGATGAAGAGTCAATGGACTCTGAGACCTCCTCAATAGCCTCTTTCCGTATGGATCGAACTCCAGCAACACCAGATGAAGACTTAGATGAGGTGGGAATTAAAATCATGTGTGTTGGATTCATATAGGGTGAGAGTGGCCAGCACCTTTTTATTGTGAAACTCACTATTTTAAAACTCACTCAATATTCTTCTTGATCAACTATATTTCACTTCATTTCATAAAAAGCAATTTTTTGAGATGGACCTGATGCGCAACTCAAAATTAAATGAAGATTCAATGACCAGAGCAGGTTTTACCAGCACACCATCACTACTGACAGAAACATCCCCAGAAAAATATAATTAGGATTTGGACTGAGGGGGAATGTGTACTGATGTATAACGGTATATCGTCAATGTAAAAGTGAAAGTTGAGTCCCTGGCTACATATAATCTGGCCAAGGGGCATGATGTAGACGAAGAAGTGAAGGGGTCCAAGGACTGATCCCTGAGGTACCCCTGACATGACAGGAGAGATGGAGGATTTATATTTTCCTAATTTTAAATATTGTTGTCTATCTGTTAGATAATACCTAAACAACTAAAGGCAATGCCTTTGATGCCAATAGATAAAAGTCTGGAGATAAGTATTTTGTGATTTACAGTTTCACATGCAGCATTTAAATTAAAGAGGAGAAGAATATTTAGTAATCCACGGTCTGCAGACAGGAGGAGATAACTAACAACATTCAGAAGAGCTGTATCAGTGTTTTGCTGAGGACAGAAGCTTGACAGAAAAGGCTCGGAGGCCTGAAGTTGAGTTGCTACTACTCTTTCAATAATTTTAGCTAAAAAAAGGAAGATTTGAGATGGGCCTGTAACTAAATAGAGATGTGGGATCCAAGTTAGGTTTTTTAAGAATAGGAGCTACTGCAGCAATTTTAAAGGCAGTAGGGACAGAGTCCAAGGAAAGACAATAATTAATTATGAATGCAATAGGATCACTAATGACTAATGTACACACTTTCGGTAAAGAGGTCAAGGGTCAAATTGACAGGAGCAGTGGTTATCTTGAGCAGTAAGTTCAGAAACAGCAGGGGAATTAACAGGTGTAAAACAGCTCAGCAGCAAGCTGGTCTGGACAGACAAACTTAAAATTACCAAAATACACATATATCTTCATACAAGAAGAGGAGAATGCGCAGAGACAGAAAAGCCACATTCAAAGAGCTTGTGGTCAGAAATACCTGATTCTAAACCATAGACAAGCAATCCAGCAGTACAGATTAAATCAAAAGTGTGACGATGAATATGAGTAGGAAAATCAACATGCTGTGTTAGGTTAAAGCCGTCCATTATGGAAATAAACTCACATGAGAAGGAGCATTTGTTGTCAAAATTAATGTTAAAATCACCAAGTGTAATAATGCAAGAGCAGAGTAAGGATGTTATAGTTAGAAGTTCATTAAGTTCAGACAGAAAACTATCAGCCGCTTTGTGAGGGCGATAAACTAACAGCAAAAAGAAGAAACAACCTTTAAAGCAATATAATCAAATGAGTATACATCAAAGAGTGAGAGTTCTTTAATTATTAAATCAGATCTGTTAATCACTGTTTATTACAATCGGGATGATTGACTCAGAGCTGTAGATAAGTGAAGTTCCGGCAGCCAATACGCACACAGTGAACCTATATACAGAAGTGATGTGTATTCTAATCCTATGCTCTGCCTCATCATACTTCCACTATAAGCTGTTTCATTCTGATTTTATTTCCCAGGGTCTTTTTCCTTGGCTGACTCATTTCTTTCCATGTTTGAATCTGTAGGGGCTGGCAGCTGAGGAGTCTGAGCTGCGATTCAGGCAGCTTACACGGGAGTACCAGGCCCTGCAAAGAGCATACGCCCTACTGCAGGAGCAGAAGGGGGGTATTCTTGATGCTGAGATGGAAGCCAAAGTAACCCTGACCATAAGCTACCTCCAACACTGCCGGCAACACTAATGATTTCTCTAATGATGATTGATGAATTGATAATAGATGTCTAGGTTTCAAGCAATTCTTAAGTTTTTGCTATTACTCTTTACACATTGTGATTGTATTGGTATTTGGTTTGGATCACTTTCATAGCATACACTTACATATGTTAAGATATATTTAGATGTTGCTTCAGGTTGCTGACAGTGACAAACTTTCAGTTATATTTTGTAAAATCATGCAAAAAATGTGGATAAGCTAATTGTGATTTATTTTAAGATGTAAAAATTATATGATTTCATAGGCTCATGAGCAACTCCATGCTGATGTGCAAAGATATAAAGCCAAAATCGAAGACCTAGAAAGAGAGCTCACACACAAAGGACAAGTGAGTAGTCCTTATTTAATTTTAACTCTTTATAAATTAACCAAAAAATATTTTACCTGGGATGTAAAGAAAATGTTTGGAGATTGTCATTTTAGATTATGATAGCTGGTTCAGCAATTTCACATACAGACCAAAGATTAAAGATCAATAGACTCAAATAACTTTTCTTGGGCAATGTAGATTGCATAGTAGTTTGGTAGTTATGGAGAATATGTTTTGTTCATGCCCCCATAAAAAGCTCATAATTTGTTGCTCTCCCTCAAAGGACTCAAAATGGGTAGAGGAGAAGCAGTTGTTCCTCAGGCGGAATCAGGAGCTCCTGGAAAAAGTTTGTGCATAAATATTTCTTTCCTCAAAAATTGTTGGATGGAAAGTGAATGTGTAGAGAAAAAAATGTACCTTATGAGTACAAAGCAAAAATTAAATTCCCCAGTATTTCTGTAGGAGAAGTGTTCAAAACATAAACTATAATACAAATGTGTCCAGAACAGATGCAAGTCAGTTTTTTCAGTGTGCCATGTAATGTTTCTCCGCAATCTGTTTGTTACAGGTGGAGAGGATAGACGGTGAGAACAGGCGCCTTCAGCAAGAGCTACAAGATTCTAAAGACCAAAATGAGCTTCTTGAGTTTCGCATACTTGAACTGGAGGTTGGGTCCATTTACTATGTTTTTTTCTTAATCTTTGTCTGATTTTATTGTTTCAGAATAGGACAGATTTCTAAGTGGCCAGGAAATAAACTCTTCAAGGTTTCTAGCCTGTTTGCACTTGTGTAATAGTACAATATTTTTCAACCCATGACATGTCAGAGGTCAGTTTTATTGTTTCCTGTGTATATAAATTAAAATGTTTGTTAAATTTTGCAAATGTATTGAACGCTGTGTTCAAGTTGGCAGCACAATTTGCCTCTTGGGTATCCTACATTTCATGTAAAATTTAGTTGTAGTATCATGATAAATTTGTCAGCCCATTTTTGTCAGAAGTGTTGGCCCTGGTGTGCAGCCCTCGTTGTGTCAAGACCTACACAGGTGAAGACCAGCATGTCTACCTGTGCGAGTTCAGAAAGGAAAGGCTCCCTTGTCTATAGGGCTGTGAAACTGTCAGTCTGCAATCAATAAGTCTCTGCATATGCTAACCAGCTATCCCTTGATCTGCTTGCTCTAATTAAAACCTGAATCCGACCAGCAAAAAGCTACCTCAGCTGCACTCTCTACCAAATATGCACTATCCTATACCTCTTGTTTGTTTGGAGGAGGAGGTGGAAAGGGGCTGCTAATCAGCCATCAACTGTCCACCTGGACTGTTGGGCAGCTTTGTGCATGAACTGGACACACTGTTGTCTGCCATCTCTCACTATGACTGTCTGTTTCTCATTTGGGGTGACTTGTATTTTCACCCAGCTTGGCTGGCTTTGTGTTGCTAGTCTATTTTATTTACCATCACCTGGCTTGCCATCCTCCAACACACAAAGCTTTCAAGGTACATGATTTCATCCTTTATAGGAATTGTGCAGCTCATTGCATCACTGTCTCAGCTCTACACATCACGGATCATTACTTAATTTGTTTCCATATCTGTCTTTCAAAACATTCCCCTATTCTTACATCAGTCCAGTGGAAACATTGTAATCCAAAATGTATTGATAAAATACACAACATTATTCTCAAAACATAAGTCCGTGTCCATTCTAATACAGCCATAATGTTGGCCCCACGTTGTCTAGGTACTTCTAGGTTTTCATCGGCATCCAGGCCCATTACCCTCAAAATGAAAAACATGAAAAGAGAGATTAATGATTACAGTGCAGTGAATCTTTCTCTAACAGGCCTCTAGGTCTCTAACAAATTAAACAAAGAAGAACATACTCAGTCCTCAGTTGCTTCACTCTATTTGTTTTATGGAAAATGCTATGCTTTCCACAATTTTGACAATATCTTCATTTTCCAGAATGCGCTGTCTGATTTCTCTAAGAGGAATGTCATTTCTGATCTTGACTGTCTGGCCTTGACTGTGCAGGGCATGTCTGTGAGGATCCTAAGGCTTCAAGCAAAGCCAAAATGCTAATTGGTATTCTTCATTGCTGAACCAAGACCATTTGTGGAGCACAGAAACAATTGCCACTGGTTTCAGTAATGTCTTAGGCTAAAGCTTTCGAAGTTACTGCATAAAATTAGACTGCTTAATAAAACAAGAAATAAACAATAATTCAACATATTTACATAACTGAAAGATATTAGCACATTCACCATCTATGAACTTATGTTTTTTTAGGCATTGAATTAAATGCTACAAGCAACTGCAAATAAGACTTGGAAATAAATCAACAGAACAAAATTAAATTAAAGAAAAACATGAAAATTTTCATGTCATTAACAATGAAATAGCTATTCAGAATGTACATTCATAATCGGAGACGTGCAAGTCCATTTGCCTGGTGTATGTATAACTGATTAATTGAAAATAATGATTATTTATGCATTCTGCTAGGCAAAGTAATTGACTGAGTTTTGTTCCCGATGATTGGTAGGAACGAGAGCGAAGATCCCCACCATTTACCCTTACCATCCACCCTTTCTCTGAGGGAGTGAGTGCACTCCAGATCTACTGTATAAAAGAAGGAGTGAAGGTAAACCAATAGCTATAATGGTTTTGGGAATGGTAATCGTTTTGACCAATTATTAATTCAAATTCTCAAGTGAATCTTGAGGCAACGCTGAATAAATGTGCTTGTGCAATACTTCAGTAAATGATGATGCATGACAGTATATATTTCTATTTTCTCCTCCACAGGATGTGTGTATACCTGATCTAATCAAATTGTTAGATATTCTAGGAGACAACGGGGTGAGTCTTTATATATTTACTTGCCTTCATTGAATTAAATGTCTTCATATATTGGTAATGTCTTAATATTAATATGTCCTAATGGCTCTTACAGAATTTAAGGAATGAAGAACAAGTGGCCATTATCCAAGCAAGCACTGTCCTGTCACTTGCAGAAAAGGTAGAAGCCTAAAGTTTTTAGCTTCTTACTCAACTTAACGATTATGGCATGCCTTTATTTCTTTACTAATATTTGGTTATGTATCATTTTGCTTTAATGGCATCATTAATTCTATCTGTCTCTTGTGTTTATTTAGACTCTTGAGTTAGTTTGTGGTATGATTCAGTTTGTCCCAGACTTCCAATATGTTTTTTAAAGTAACCTACAGATTTTCTACTGCCCTGGATCAGTATTGTGTTTGGCTTAGAAGCACAAGGTTAGAGGAGGAGTGGACTAAAATGGATAAGAACTGTCAAGAGATTGGTGTAATAGACATGATAGAATTGGTGATATCATAAATGCAAAGGGAATTGGTGATGTAATAAATGCCATTTATTAGGCAGAGCTTACTATGAACACCATGATGTAAAATTATTTAGCATTTGAGTAGTTTTACATACAGTACAGGCCAAAAGTTGGACACACCAAACTTCTTTATTTTCATGACCATTTACATTGGTAGATTCTCACTGAAGGCATCAAAACTATGAATGAACACATGTGGCTTATGTTCTTAACAAAAAATGTGAAATAACTGAAAACATATTTTATATTCTAGTTTCTTCAAAATAGTCACCCTTATTTGTGCCTTTTCCTATGCTCTGATTACTGCTTTGCACACTCTTGGCATTCTTTCGATGAGCTTCAAGATGTAGTCACCTGAAATGGTTTTCCAACAGTCTTGAAGGAGTTCTCAGAGGTATTTAGCAGGAAACACGTGTGTGCAAAGCAGTAATCAGAGCAAAGGGTGAATAAACTAGAATATAAAATATGTTTTCAGTTATTTTACCTTTTTCTGTTATGTACATAACTCCACATTCATAGTTGTGATGCCTTCAGTGAGAATCTACCAATGTGAATGGCCATGAAAATATAGAAAACACATTGAATGAAAAGCCTGCACTGTAACTGTGTTCTCTTTATATACATTCTACATTTTATCTATTATCAGTGTTTACCAACACATTTGTTAGAATATGGCATTCGTAATTATTTACACATTATTTGTGCCTTTCTGAATACCGGATATGGATTCGGCCCCACCCCTACTATATATATATATAGAGAGAGGTATGACTATTAGATGAGTAATATCCTAGGTCTCAAGGAGTTAATGACAACATGCAATGCACATACAAATAATCAGCCAGTCTACACATCTTAGTTTTTATTATATTTGCCACCCTCTAGTGGATCCAGCAGATCGAGGGCACAGAAGCAGCACTCCATCAGAAGATGATGGACTTGGAGCTTGAGATGGTACAATCAACCTTTCAAACAACATACAAAGTTTTTTTCCATAAAATATTTAGTTACTACTGGACTCTGACATAAAAAAAAAACCTGACATAAAAATGAATCCAATAATAGTCACTTTAGTTTGCATTTGTATAACTCATTTATCATGCATCAAATTTTTAGCTGAGGGTCTACTCAAATAACACTGTCATCTACAGGAGATGTTCTGCAAGCAAAAAGGTTTTTTGGAGGAGGAGCTTGACTACAGGAAACAAGCCCTGGATCAGGCTTACATGGTAGGCTTCCATAACACTTCTGTGCAGCCAACATTTCAAATAGTCAAGTACAGTTCCATATGTGTATGTGTCTCCAAACAGCAAATCCAGGAGCTGGAGGCAACTCTGTACAATGCACTCCAGCAAGACAAGGTAATAAATTATGGTGAGCCACTGAGTGAGTTGCAAAGAGATGAGTTGCGTACAGCTGTTGAGAAGCTGCGAAGGCAGATGCTAAGGAAGAGTCGTGAGTATGACTGCCAGGTGCTGCAGGAGCGGATGGAGCTCCTTTATCAAGCACAACAGGTATGTGCAATATATTAGAGCTGCACTAAACATATATTCGGTTGTTTTGTCATGTTTCTGGGATTTTATTTTAACTGATATGATCTATTATGGGGCAATGTTTACCCCTATATACAGTGGATATAAAAAGTCTTCACACCCATGTGATAATGTCAGGTTTCTGTGGTGTAAAAAATGAGACAAAGATAAATAATGTCACAATTTTTTTCCACCTTTAATGTGACCTATAAACTGTACAACTCAATTGAAAAACAAACTGAAATCTTTAAGGCAGAAGGAAGAAAACAAAAATTATGTGGTTGTATAAGTGTGTAAACCCTCTTATAACTGGGGATGTAAATGTGAATCAATCACATTTAAAATCTTGTTAAATAGGAGTCAGCATACACCTGCCATCAGTGCCTCTGATTAACCCCCAAAAAAGTTCAGCTGCTTTAGTCGCATCTTACAGGTCAACAGAGAGCTTCCAAAGCATCAGAGGGATCTCATTGTTAAAAGGTATCAGTCAGGAGAAGGGTACAAAAGAATTTACAAGGCTTTAGATATATCATGGAACACAGTGAAGACAGTCATCATCAAGCGGAGAAAATATGGCACAACAGTGACATTACCAAGAGCTGGACGTCTCTCCAAAATTGATGAAAAGATGAGAAGAAAACTGATCAGGGAGGCTACAGCAACATTAAAGGAGCTGCAGGAATATCTGGCAAGTCCTGGCTGTGTGGTACATGTGAGAAGAATCTCCCGTATTCTTCATATGTCTGAGCTATGGGGTAGAGTGACAAGAAAAAAGCCTTTTCTTTCCAAGAAAAAAATCCAAGCCAGGTTTTGGAAAAACACTTCTGAACAATCCCAAAACTATGTGGGAAAAGGTGTTATGGTCAGATTAAACCAAGGTTGAACTATTTGGCATAATTCCAAACGATATGTTTGGCACAAAGACAACACTGCACATCACCAGAGGAACACCATACCCACAGTGAAGCATTGTGGTGGCAGTATCATGCTTTGGGGCTGTTTTTCTTCAGCTGGAAATGGGGCCTTAGTTAAGATTGAGGGAATTATGAACAGTCCCAAATACCAGTCAATATTGGCACAAAACTTTCAGGCTTCTGCTAGACAGCTGAGCATGAAGAGGAACTTCACCTTTCAGCATGACAACAACCCAAAGCATACATCTAAATAAACAAAGGAATGGCTTGACCAGAAGTTTTAAGTTTTGGAATGGCCCAGCCAAAGCCCAGACCTGAATCCAATAGAAAATCTGTGGACTGATCTGAAGAGGGCTGTGCACAGGAGTTGCCCTCGCAATCTGACCGATTTGGAGTGTTTTTGCAAAGAAGAGTGAGCAAATCTTGCCAAGTCAAAATATGGCATGCTGATAGACCCATAGACAATAAGACTGAGTGCTGTAATAAAATCAAACGGTGCTTCAACAAAGTATTAGTTAAAGGGTGTGCACACTTATGCAACTACATTATTTTAGTTTTTTTGTTTTTGTCCTACCTTGAAGATTTCAGTTTGTTTTTTTTAATTGAGTTGTACAGTTTATAGGTCACATTAAAGGTGGAAAATGTTCAGACATTATTTATCTTTGTCTCATTTTTTTACACCACAGAAACCTGACATTTTCACAGGGGTTTGTAGACTTTTTATATCCACTGTATTGAAGCAAACTTAGTTAGGTAGGAACAGGTCATTCAGGACAAAAATACTGTCATCTCGACCAGGGGGTACCACAAAGTAGGACATACATTTTCAATGCCAGGTCCATGATGTGCTCCACCAAAATCCTTGAATATGACTAATAATTTATACACGATGTTAACACCAATTAGCTGCAGATTTCCTTGCCAAATACCAACTCCATAAATCTGATGTGCTCTACATGGATCAGATTTGGTCCATGCAGATTTGGTTCATTACTAAGTGTAAGATTAACTGTTTTGCTACATTTACCATTACTTTTAAATGCTAGTTTTTGCTATGTCTATTGACATAATTTAACATTTTTGCAATGATATCCTTCACTACAGCACACTTGGAATACAAACTGCAATTAATTCCACAAATTGTCAATAAGGTTTTAGTCTGGACCCTGACTAGGCCACACCAAGGCGTTCAACTTTTTATTTTTCAGTCTCTACGATCTCAATTTTGCTGTGTGCTTTGGGTCATTGTCATGTTTTAAAAAGAACCTTCTTCCCATTGACACCAGTTTGGAAGATGCCAGCAAGTTTTCTTTGAGTATTTTATAGTATATGGCACCATCCATATTTCCTATTATGTGGCCCAGTCCCTGCTGCAGAGAAACATCACCTCAACACATGCAAAGCTGCCATACTTTACTGTAGATATTGTGCTGTCTTTGGATGGTGTTTGCCTCAGCTTTTCTGTTAGATAAGCTGTTTAGTGTTGATGCCAAATGGATTTTGTATTGACTTATCATCACAAACTTAAAGGCAAAACTCAATCAAGATTAAATATAGCATTTTCTTGCCACCTGTGGCTATTTTGAATGCACTCTGAACACCATATGTGCTTTTGTTGCATTTTGTAGCTGTGTGTGATTAAATTCAGCAAGGCATTTAACTGGTGTTTGTCTGGTGACACTTTTTAACTCCAGCCTGCAGCCCAATGTAGTTTCATGTATATACATGTGGGGGCAGTAATTATTCAGTCCAAAATGTATATGTGAATTGTTCTGCAATATAAATAGTTGATTCCTTGTAAAAATTCAGTACTTATATTTTTGTTTTATTAAAAATACTACTGAGGCTCCATTCATTTTAATGGAAAATCCCTTATTGTTATTGTCAACGTTTTTTTATTCCATGTTATTAAGAGACTGCCCCATTAAAATGAATGGAGCCAAAGGTGATGAAACTATGTCCCAAAACATTTGTTCACATTGTTCAGTTTACACATGTTTGTCATTGGAGGTGTGGCCTGAGGTTTCATGTGAAGTTTCATAAGGTTTGGTCCCTGTATGTGATGACCTGCGCTTGTCTTTTCCTTGTCTTTCGCTCATCCCTTTTTCCCCCATTCACGTGCATTTATTTTTCACCCCATTGAAATTTATGCAATTTCAGGTGATGATACTTACAGGCCCCATACAGTGACCGAACCTTATGAAACTTCACATTAGGCCACATCCCCAATGACACACATGTTTACACTGAACAATAAAAACAAAAGTATTGGGACACAGCTGTCATACAAATATATAGGAAACACACACCCACACACACAATCTCACACACACACAAACACACTCACTCACTCACTCACTCACTCACTCACATATGTTTACACTGTACAATATGGACAAAATTATTGGGACAAAGCTATCATTCAAAACAATGTGGACCAACATATTGCTAAACTTCCCTGCTTTGAAACAGAGGATAACCAATTTTAGCACTTAATCCTAAACTTCCCTGCTTTGACACAGAGGATAACCAAATATTTAGCACCTAATGCTAAACTTCCATGCTTTGAAACAGAGGATAACCAAAATTTTAGCACTTAATGCTAAACTTCCCTGCTTTGACACAGAGGATAACCAAAATTTTAGCACATAATGCTAAACTTCCCTGCTTTGACACAGAGGATAACCACATTTTTAGCACCTAATGATAAACTTCCTTGCTTTGAAACAGAGGATAACCAAAAATGAGCACTTAATGCTAAACTTCCCTGCTTTGAAACAGAGGATAACAAGTCTTTTAACCAAACCCTGCAGCTGTTTGTTAACACTTATCTGGCAATGCAGAGGCTAAACACATGTACTGGCTTCTAATGGTCCTTTTGGATAGAGTGACACTCACCAATCCTGGATATGGAAAGATTCAGTCAACTAATTCATTAATTAGTTACTGTCCTACACTCCTACCTGAGAGATAAGTGATCTTTATGTAATTCATTAGGGAATTTACAATGGCATTAAGTCATTTTGTACTGCTGATATCGAGCGTCCCCCCTTACTTCGCTCACTTATCTCTTGGGTCCACAGCGCGAGTGGAAGTGAACAGGCATGTAGAACTGTTGGACAGTAACTAGTTAATGAGAGATGCCCATGACGTGATGAATGTTTAGGCAGCTCAAAATCTCCGACCATTCAAAATTGTTTTAGAGGTCTCCAGGTCTCAATAACGGATGTCTGGTGGTCACCCTAGTCAACATTCAACAGGTAGAATGAAGCAGGGCTGTAGTCTACATGATGCACAAGTTGTATGCCTTATAACTACTGCCGGGGAATTAGCCCCTTTTGAGCCAGGGATGAATCGGCTGGGTGGAAGAGATTCTTTAGCAGGAACAAACACCA
>JBBKCR010000022.1:2409938-2424675 GCA_037577295.1 Ladigesia roloffi
TCATGCTTTAGCATTTTCTGTCATATGGAAGTGAGTGCGCTTTGGTATACCTCGAGGCACGAGATCGCGTTGTTCTCACGTTGCTTTGATGTCACACACTGACTGCGCAGCCCCTGATTGCGTAACTTTACATGATTTTTTTTTGCGACTAACCGACTAATGAAAATGTATTCGACCAAACCTCATCTCGACTAACGTTTAGTCGACTATTTGGGGGCTGCCCTACTGGATTTATATTGTAATTCATTCATAACAAATGTAGGATGGTAAATTTAATATACATGTATTGAAGTAGATTTGATGCCTGTAAAATAATATTTGGGACAGACAGTTTGCATTATATAATGGGTGCTGCAAAGAATATGCTCTTGTGATCCTTTTAAACAATTTAAACCCATTTGTGCATGTCACAATATCATAGTTTCTGTTTTATTGTGGTCTCTCCTTATAAAACTAAATACCTATAGTGTTGTCTCATAATATTATAGTTTTTAAAGCTGTAATTTTTCTCTCTTTTTATTTCTTTCTGCTAGGCTAAAGAAATTCTGACCAAGGAATCCAATGTGCAGGAGGTACGGTGTCCAGTAACTGTTTGTGGAGATGTCCATGGCCAGTTTCATGATCTTATGGAGCTTTTCAGAATCGGAGGAAAGTCACCAGACACAAACTACCTTTTCATGGGCGACTATGTGGACCGAGGCTATTATTCTGTGGAAACTGTCACGTTACTTGTATCTCTTAAGGTATGATTTATTATCATGGATCAGATAAAATAACATGATTTTTGCTTCAGTCTTTGCTTCATAAATCAGATCATTGATTTTAATTCATTCTGATTTCAGGTTAGGTACCGCGAACGTATCACAATTCTCAGAGGAAATCATGAAAGCAGACAGATTACACAAGTGTATGGCTTTTATGACGAGTGTCTAAGGAAATACGGCAATGCAAACGTTTGGAAATACTTCACAGACCTCTTTGATTACCTTCCTCTAACAGCCTTAGTAGATGGCCAGGTAATATATATGTATATACGTCACGTACATATGTTGTTAGGGATGCACTGATACCACTTTTTTGGAAAGCCGAGTACGAGTGCTTGCATTTCAGTACTCGTCGATACCGATTACTTAATAAAAACATGATTTAAATGTACAGGTAACAGCTTTAGTTTATATTTAAGAAGATTTATTTAAAATGAAAAGCTTTTTGTATGCAACAATATTACAGTATAAAAAATTATTTAACCCCTTACATGCCGTTCAAACACAGACATTTTTCAGACCGTGGTATCGGTCCCCGGTATCGGGGGACTTTTAACGAGTACTTTAGAAAAAGTGCTATCGAGGCTGATACCAGATATCGGTATCGGTGCACCCCTATATGTTATCTTATTTGAAAACATTTGATACAATTTAAATCATGCGCAAATTTGAAATCTGAATTTGTTTTCAGATATTCTGTCTCCATGGAGGATTGTCACCATCCATAGACACACTGGATCATATCCGTGCGCTGGATCGTTTGCAGGAGGTTCCACACGAGGTATATTCCTGCTAGAGCTTTGGGTGACAGAATGTCATTCCAGTTGACTCTGTCACACAGTGCTGCATAAATTGTTTTATACAGTTTAATTATTAAATAAACACCAATCAGCCACAACATTTAAACAATATTTCTCATCAGACCATGGGTTTTTATTCATTTTACCATTAATACAAGGTACTAACAACTCCATGCTGGTAATGCCCCACATGACCTGGGCTCCTGTACTCCGTTGCGTACGCACCAAACGGACCTAAAATATGTGCACGCCTCTTTCTATGCACAAGTTTCGATCTATAGAAAAAAGAACTTGACGGCGTGTGCGTATATGTGCACAAACTCTGACCCATGCCTGCAAATATTTTGGAAGAACAAAACTGTGACCGCGGGTGAAGACGTTCAAAGAAACAAAAAGTTTGTGTGCAGTACAGATTGTTTCTTTGTGCAATTAAATTCTTTCTTTGCTTTCCACACAAATGCCGAGGTTAGGTCAGGCATTTTATTTTTAAATAAAACAAAACTAGAGCAAAAGTAAATAGAATAAAATAATAAAGATAATACGTGTGACATGCAAATGTGGATAATATTGTGCATTTGCAAATGAAGGAAATGTGCAAAGGAGCAATAATTACAGTATGAGTTTTCATAAATCTGACTTATCCTTTGCGTACGTCGTTTTCGTCTTTTAATCGTACATACGCGTTCAGTATAAGTTCTACGCACAGTTTTATAAATGAGACCCCTAATGTTCAGACCTAGTTGTCAAGTAGCCACAATTTGGCCCTCATCACAGTTGCTCAGATCCCATTGATCATCTCAACTTTCAAGAACTGATTACATGCAAGATCTTTTTTTCTCCCTTGTCTTCAGGGCCCCATGTGTGATTTGTTGTGGTCAGACCCAGATGACCGTGGTGGTTGGGGGATTTCACCTAGAGGTGCAGGATACACCTTTGGGCAGGATATATCTGAAACCTTCAATCATGCCAATGGCCTTACGCTGGTTTCTAGAGCTCACCAGCTTGTAATGGAGGTGAGTGAAGCAGCTTGGGTTAACTTGAAGCTGCAAGTGCATAGATATAGCCAAGCCTTTTTTTTTACTCTTAAAACTCAATATTCTTAAATATGAATATTACAGAATAGAGAGGAACGTAGCTCAGGGATCCCTTTACATAAAGTAACTAGTATTACATTTTTAACTTTTGTTGTAATGAGTGAGAAATTAATTGTGGGTCCTTATATGGGCCTGAAATAATCGTAAGCTTAAAACAAAAGCATAATACTTAAGCAATATTTATAATTATTAGAACATGGGAATTGTAAAAAATGTTGATGCTGTATCCATGTAGATTAGTCTAATACACCCTTTTGTTTTTAGGGTTACAATTGGTGCCATGATCGCAATGTGGTAACAATATTCAGCGCCCCGAACTACTGCTACCGCTGTGGTAATCAGGCAGCTATCATGGAACTGGATGACACCCTGAAATACTCTTTGTAAGTATATTATAAGCTTAGTGATGTGATGTTGTGTAATGTTGTCATGTGAGTCATTTTACGAACTTGTTTTTGTCACGACCAATGTGCGGCACCTGTGTTGTATATATTTTAAATGGAGAAATGTTCAATTTTCAAAAGGTTTTACCAGTTCTCTGCTAATATTAACTCATAGAGTCCATGTGGTATTTACAATGTTAACACCATGCTGTGTACATAGTATACACTCACACTTTCCATGCTGGGTTTAATCCTCACACGTGGCATTAGCTTTTGACGGACATACAAGTAACATTGTTTACTCTGTTGAGGTTTTGTGCACTGAATCTATGATAAAATCAAT
This sequence comes from Ladigesia roloffi, assembly GCA_037577295.1. Taxonomy (NCBI): domain Eukaryota; kingdom Metazoa; phylum Chordata; class Actinopteri; order Characiformes; family Alestidae; genus Ladigesia; species Ladigesia roloffi. The sequence continues at coordinate 2,413,323 of JBBKCR010000022.1, forward strand.
GGGCTTCCTTGTTTTATAGTAGTTCTACATTATTGGTACCTTGAGTGTTTAATATATCAGAGCCAGTATCCTTAAAAGTAAATAATGTGTGTCAAGTTTTTATCAAAATACTCTTATGTTCTTAATCATCTGACTAAAAAATGGTCTCTTAGCATATATATATACAATAATTAAAAAAATATATATATATATTTAAAGAAGAAACCAACCTCAAAATGGATTAAAGCACCCTTCTCTAATGTTTTACATGTATTTTGTGTGTTTGGGCGCTTTATCCGGTCGTAAAACCTATTTTTTTGTTTGACATGTTCTGTCACTTGCTCTGAAGTACCTTGATAATCCCCGTTTCATTGGTCCTGTTACATGTGAAATGCTTCCAATCCCAAGTGTAGCAAAGCAGCCCCACGCAGCAAGAGTTATTCTGCAGGAGAACTGCACAAAAACCTGTCTTATTTATAATTTTTTTTTTGTTGTTGTTATTTAGTGAGCAATTTATTAACCCTTATAGTTACGCATATACAATGTCAAATTCTTTCTCTGTATTTAACCGATTCACGAAGCGAATCAGGGGGAAGGTACTTTACCCAAGGGAACCTCAGCAATGACCCTAGCAGTTGAGATTCCAACCCACAGCCTGCTGATTGCGGGGCCAATGCCACCCATCTGTCCCTAGTGATGAGGCAGCTTATACGTTTTTGCTGCATTTTTTTCCTAGTTAACTTTCATTGCGTGTAAACAATTTTCTAAATGTTATCAAAACAAAGGAGTGACAATTATGTTTACCACAACCATATCCTGCAAATGTATTATTTTTGTATTTTGTAGTCGTTTATTATAATTATATCCTTTGAATGTTTAAACAAATATGTAATATTTTAAAAACTAGAAAATATAATAATCCTGTGATCTTCAAAATTCTGACCCCATTTTTCTTTCAGCTTATATATATATATTTAATGGTTCAGTCATCAAATCTTTGTTATAATGCATTATTAACTATATGTGTGTTAAAGGAGAAAAATTAGTCCAGTTTTTATGTCCAAGGTTGGCACGGCTGACCAGGCTTTAAACTTAACATGGAAATTTACAAATGTCAGTTTTCAGTCTGTAGCTAATTTGTTGCACAGCTGTAATTGGATTAGTGATTAAATACATTAAATATAAAAATTAAGTAAATAATGTCTGATGTCTGATTTTAAGGATTTTTTTGAGGGTCAAACTGAGTGAGGTGCTGCATCACAAAGATCAGTGTTTTCCTGTGTGTTTTCTATTATTCTAATTCTTATTCTGATTTCTTTTTATTGCAGTCTGCAGTTTGATCCAGCCCCTCGCAGAGGAGAGCCTCACGTCACCCGTCGCACACCCGACTACTTCCTTTAAGATCTACACAGCTCAGTATTGCCATGGTGTAATAATTCTATGTTCAGCTTGAAAACCGGGTGAGAGGGATGGGTAACCCTATACAGAATCTTGAAATTAATTCACGTGGGTTGGGGTGGGGGGTGGTGGGCTCTTCAAACATTCAGAGAGAAACATGTCTGTGTACGTGGACCAAAAGGGTATGTGCCATATCCAGAAACAAAAATCCAGAAGTCTCGTTCCTGTATCTTGACCATTAAGACATCGAGTCATTTCTCCGTTTCTTTTTCCACTTATTTGCTCCTCTCCTGCAGTCTGTAGTCCTGTCTAGGAAGTTTTCATACAGTTTTCCTATCCATGGTATACTTTGTAAACCTCAGCGTTAAATGAACAGTCATTTTTGTTTTTTTTTTGTAATCTATTTGCACTTTTTTCATTTTAATGAGAAGAGATAGAACTGAGTCATATGGTAAGCTTTTACAGGCAATATTTTCCTTTTTTTAATTAGTGATTTTCTTTAGCTTTTTAAGGTATGTTTTACAGCAGGTAAGGGTGAATTTGAGAATGAACATGTTCAGTAGGCTACGGATCCGTTGGTGTACGGCAGACAGAGAGCATGAGAAAGGAGAAAGTGTCTTGTGATGAGTAAATGTCTGTATAATGGGCACCAGCTGAATAATAAAGCTGAAACCTCATTTATTTTGTGTGCTGTTTATTTGCCTCACGTCTCATTTCAGTCACCCGAGGAACTGTTTCCGATAGGAACTTGAACATTTAAGTGTTCATACCGCCACCAAGTGTTCATGTCGTGAATTACATCTGTAAAAATAACATTTTAGTATAGTGTACTGAAGTAACTGCCAGTGGAAAAAACCCTGTAAATCTGTATTAAGTAGATTAACTGTATAATATGGCGTTTGGGTTTAACTGCAGTGTTGCTTCTAATCATTGTTGAGAAATTCCACAAAGGAAGATACAGCTGGTGGTCAGGGAATTGCCCCTGTGATCAGAAGTCCGTGAGTTCGAATCACAGCACTCCTAGTAGCAGCATTGAGGTTAACTAGATCGAGGTGCCCTTCCCTCATACTGATCCCCGACGATGTGTTCCTAGCTGCCCGCTGCTTCAATTGGTGAATTGATTAAATACAGAGGAAGAATTTCACACTGCTCTGGTGCGTTCACCATTGACTATAAAGGGCCACTTTACATGAGCACCATATGAGTGACTCCTGCATATCAGTAAATATTAGAGCACATGTTTTGTCCTGGGCCTTTTTTGTCTTTGAAAGAGACCAGCTGTTTATATCACCTTCTGAAACAAACTTACCTTAAAACATTCTATGTAGAATAGTGCTCTGGTTTTATCTAGTGTTACAATGCTACTACAGTGTTGATATATAGTTCAAAATAGTGCTATAATTGTTTACAATGTAGTTCTATAAGCGTTCTAAATAGTGCTATAACAATACTATATATGGTGATCCCTCTATATAGTACTATAATCATATGCGACAACGACAAGGGTCTTACAGGGGTCACACTCAAGATTCTCATACCGTAATAGCACTATATAGAGAGATGTGTGTGAGAGTGAGAGTGCGCGCGCGCTAGAGATTTATACGCAGGCATTGTATGTGGTCCCCCTTGTTAAGCCCTGAGTGACAGAGCCTCTCCTCTCGGCCTGTTTTCTGACCTGTTCTCTTTGTATTTTCAGCACCAACAGAGACACTGTGAGTACCACTTAAAAAATATTCTCTGTCTTGTATAAACCCGTATTGCTAAAGTTTTCCGTGTCGGGTTCCGCGGAATTATCCCAGACGGATCAGTTGCTAGGCCCGGCCTTGGTAACGGTTGGTATTAGCAAGCCTAGCTTTAGCCTTCTGTGTCGGTTCTGAAATGCTAGACAACGAAACAAGGGTATAAGATACCTTTAATGTGCTGTTTGTTTTTTATTTTTATTTTTTGTTAGTTGTGGATAACTTAACGTCGTATTAAAAATATTTCCCTATCCATCTTCCATCGCATCGTAAGTTTAGTAGCTAACGAGCTAAAGTAAGCTAAGTCGTAGCTTGTTTTTTTAGACTTAATGATTGTGTACACGGTGTTTATGGTATGTCAATAAATTATCGTTTAGAAAGTGAGCCTTTTCTTAGTTTATCTTGTCACTGGCAGTTAAAGGCCACACGATATTAATGACTCGAACAAAACTCTTATTCTGGCGGTTAAATGCTAGTTAGCACGTTCCTTGTCTCCCTTCTTGTCTGGTAATCCACATTAAAACACACATCTGTCCCAGATGCCGACGATTAAACTGCAAAGCTCCGACGGGGAGATGTTTGAAGTGGATGTGGAAATCGCCAAGCAGTCCGTGACCATAAAGACGATGCTGGAAGGTAGACTACAGATCAGCGTTTATGGACATCTGTCTTATGTTTTTAATCGTTGTTAGTGTTAATTAACCACCGAATTTCTGTCTGCTCATTATTCTCAATCGGATTCGGATTCAAATAGATTTGGGTATGGATGATGAAGGGGATGACGATCCTGTCCCTCTCCCCAACGTGAACGCAGCAATCCTCAAAAAGGTGTGTTGGCTTCTTCCAATACTGGTCATTTTTGTTAATTTTTTACGATATCCTCATGAGATTTAAACCCCTGAACACATTCAATTAGATAAAAACAATCAAGTTATTTATCACTTCAGTTGCTTGTTGCTTGCAAGGACAGCAAAACATGTATTTTAGTGCAAACGTGAACTAGAAATCCTAGAACATCCTCTGGATCGTTTAGGTGTGATGGTCCCGGAGGCATGTTTTATTTTTGTTTATGCAGAGGAACATTTTGCATTTGGTGCAACTCATGTTTGTCTTGATATTGTAGTCCTTGTTCCCAACATACAAAACCAACACATGACAAATCACTGGAAAACCTAGGACTTTCTTTACAGAACACCGTAGGGTTTGATGGTGTAACTCCAAATACTTAAGGAAGATACAGGTGAAAATAATGTCCATTACAAAGGACATAAATGGCCAGGTCTCCTGTGTGTGTGTCTGTATTTATGTACATCACACATGTATAAAAACATAAAAATTACACAATATGCATGCCAATAAATGTATACACAAATATATAAAATCAAATGTCAACATATATAAATAAGTTTTACTGCCACTTCTTACTCTTGAGAATGCTGTATTAGTCCATTGGCACAATGAGTGTGGACAGTAATTATGAAAGACTTTTACTGAGTTTTCATTTTAATATTGATTTATGGATGATATTCTCAGACTGGTTTGTGCAGCTCTGATAAATTATTTCCTTCTAAAACACAAAAAAAATTGGGGAGTAATGATAGGTGCATATGTGGTGCAATCAAATGTTGGAAGTATGTGATCTGGTAGTGAAATATAGATTAGTCTTATAATCTCATCAATATTTTTGAATACTCACTTGCACATTTAGTTGGTTGTATTTTTACATTTATAGATTCAAGATGTTTTTCATATGTACAGCAGTAAAATGCATTAAATTCTTTATTTTGCTGTTCACATAAATGAGTTTTACAGTTTGAGGTTCACATTATTACTGAACCCAAGACATAGGAGTTTCACCTAGGTAGGCAGCATGTTTACTGAGATGGTTCTTAATTTTGAGGCATGCCTTTAGCACCTTTTATTTACCAGAGACCTTTGATCAGATGACAACATACTTCAGACATTGACCTTTGTCATACTATAGTAATAGGCGCCTGCTGATGATGCTTCCATTTTATGCGTTTATTTTTGTGTAATAACTGCCAAGTGGTCCAGGTCATCATTCCCACACCTGCCAAATGTTTCTTCCAATCATTGATTATATTCCAGGGGTTTACTTTGTAAATGGACTCTCTTAGCTGTTTTTATTTTCAATTCTGTATATTTTAGGCTGTTAATATTACATTTTTCATAGTCTTTGAACTCTATCTTTGTTTTCGGATGCTCAGTCAGCCCCTTAGATGAGATCATGTTGAAAATTAGCCCAACATCCTGACCATATATCTATCCCGAAATCTATTTTTCTCAATATATTCATCAGAAGTAATACACTTTGGCAAGTTAAAATGGTAGATATTGTTACTGATTTCTTCTAACAAAAATATTCGGTGACCAAACATTTGTATACGGATATATTTTGCATTTCAAAGGCACTGCAAGCATTTGTTCACCCCCAAATAATCTGCATATTTTTCCTTGAGTGCTTTTTCAAGTTACCAAAGGTATTTATCTGCATGCTGTAAAGTTTTGCTCTCACTGAATGTTGCCATGGAAACCTAACATGAGTTTAGCTGTTGAGTCATGCTTTTAAGATTTCTTCTCCCAATTATGTCAGTAATTGGGTCGTCTTATCAATTATTTTGCTGACACTTTTTTTTTAATTTGCAGTTTTAATGGACATTACTGTATAATAATTAAATTCAATTATTAAAACTATTCAATTGTTTTTATTCAGATGTCTGAGAAGCCTCTTGAAAAGTAGACATCAAACATCTTTAAGGCCCCTTTTTTGGCACATCCATATACATTTTTAGTTGGAGCAATAAGGGAAGCTGGTGGCCTAGTTCTTAGGGTGTTTGCCCTGCTGGTAAAGTTGTGGGTTCTAATCCCAGCACTGCTAGTGGCACCACTGAGCTATGCTTGAGCAAGTTACCATGGTCACTTTACAGTGTACCTTTTAATATCGACCAACTGAGGGAGATCCCTAAGAACATTTTTGAAGACTGTCAGTCTAAAATGAAATTTTAAAAAATGTGGGGGAAAATGCGAATAAAACATCTCTATCGGGCTTTTATTTTATTGCTTTTAAAGGGGCAAGTAGAACAATTTTAAATATACTTGTGTATGTTTTGTGTGTACAGGTGATTCAGTGGTGCACCCATCACAAAGATGACCCTCCTCCCCCTGAGGATGACGAGAACAAAGAGAAGAGGACAGACGACATACCTGTGTGGGATCAGGAGTTTCTTAAAGTCGACCAGGGCACACTCTTCGAGTTGATTCTGGTCTGTCGATTATATACATTTACATGCATGACTGATGCCTTTAGATCTTTGAGGAACAAACGGATCTGATGCCTAACTGAGGTCTGTTGTGTTCAGCTAGGAAATTGCAAGTGTATGTGGCGGTGAATGTATATGGTTCACCAAGAACAGACAAATGAAACCATGCTTGAGTTCACTCCGCAGACAGGCAGGGGTTCCGTGATTGGTCTGCTGCATTTGTGTGTTTTGTCTCAGCTAGCACGCCTTAGTTAGCTCATTAAATAATAACAAATACCAAGAGATGGGTTTAGACAATCTGCAGGTAAAAAACAAGTCTTTGCTAACATGGCAAAAAAAAAACAAAAACATAACCTGAAAATGAACCCACTTGATCCTCAGGAAGCACGAGGAAGACCTTAAAAAGGGCAGAGCGTACAGCAGATAAATCACACATTCTGTTAATGGAAGTAAACATTGGGAAAGTTTGCCATGCGAGTTCTGAGAATGAGGCAGGAATATGTTTGTACCCTTTCTGATGGAGGGTTGGTTTCATTTGCATCATTTTATAATGGATTCATCAACCACACTTCCCTTGCTTTACTTTCATCTTTGCCTCCCTTGTTTAGGCTGCAAATTATTTGGACATCAAAGGCTTGCTAGATGTCACCTGCAAGACAGTCGCAAATATGATCAAAGGCAAAACCCCAGAGGAGATCAGAAAGACGTTTAATATCAAAAATGACTTCACGGAGGAAGAGGAAGCTCAGGTAAAAAATAAAATAAAGACCTAGCATGTTAGGCTGGCACAGGTTAATGCCGTCTGCCAAGCCAAGCGTGATGCATGCCAGAGATGAAGATAGCAAAATATAGAGTACTTTTCCTTTTATTTAACCATTTCAGAAAAATGGACACTCAAGTAAACACTGAAATTGTTCAAGTAAATAATATAAAACATGGGTTTATAATGTACTTATTACTTGCATTCTTTCCAGGTACGCAAGGAGAACCAGTGGTGTGAAGAAAAATAAGGAAGCTGACACTAACACACTGTAAGGATTGTTCCCAAAAAACAATTTTACTGGTTGCACTGCGCTGTTCATACTTGTTAATATTCACACTTAAACCAGTAGGATGAGAACCCTTGTGTATTCATAGCATGATCTACAATGTGTGGTGCAAGCGAAAAATATAATTTAAACTTTCCTGTTTTTTTTTCCCTCTTTATATATTCATGAGAAATAGTCTTCTTTTTTCAGTTAAAATCAACTTTTTTTGTTTAATTAAAAAAAAAAGCTAGACATGTTTCTTTCTGAGGCAGCCAAGTAGGTTGTAGACAAATTAAAGAGTTAAAAGTTCAGTGGTGAATTTTATAAACGCAGCCTTGTGTGTACTGTTTTCTCGTAAGTCTTGCTGAAGGAGAAAGAATAAAAGTGTGGGGAAATACAAAATTTAAACTTGTCCTGTGGACTGGAAAAAAATCTCATTAAAAAGAAAAAGTTGTCTTCTTGCAGCTTGGACACTTACTTTGCGTATCGGTTCTCATTGGAAAAGTACCGGACAGGTTTTCTTAGTTCTGCTCTCACAATGAAGCTTAGGAGTATTAATATATATACATTCTGAAAATAAAACAAACAAAATGTGTGCTTGTTTTATATTGTTTACATCACATTCCTTTGACAGTTTTATCCAAAGTGACTTGCTGCTTGGCCTGTTTAATTTCAGTCAGGTTCTGTGCTGATGAAAAATTGATAAACTGCTTAAAGGTGAAAAACGTGAATAATTCTCGCAGCTTTTCACTTTATTTGCAATATTAGTACCTGCTACTGAACATTGGTCCACTTTGTAATTCAAACAGCACCAGTGGATGAGTTGTGAAGATTGTGAAAGGTATTTTTGCTGCAAGGTATGTTTTGCATAGAAATGTACTAAATCTAGGACATCGCTATCTAATGTTCAAAGCAGGCCTTGTGGTAAAATCCATATATTTACCCACTTCATTCACAACTGCTATTGTGGTGTTACAGCTATAGGAGGTATTGCAGGGGAGAGCAGGTCACAGCCCTGTGCATAAAATGTGTAGATATTTTATTTAGTTGGACAGGTTCTAATAGAATGTACTTTTTCTGAAATTGTGTAAATTTCTCACTCAGCCAGCTTTTGCCCCATAAAAGTATTTCTTTGGAACAGGGCATCATTCCTTGTTAGCATTATTTGCCCAAATTAACAAGTTTATTCATAAAAAATGTTCATCTGATGCAAAAAGGAATTAAATTTGATTGTTGGGATGCATGTACTAAACATCACTAGTGATAATCACAACTCCTTTAGTTTTTCCCACCTACATCTTAAGTTTGCTTTGTTTCAGGTGAAATAAGGTTTTAGAATCTTTTAAATTAATAAATTAACATCGAATTTGCAGCCTTGCTCTGATCCTATTATAGCCACTCATTATACTTCAAAGTGCTAAAAATGATTAAAGTACCATCAAGACCTTTAGATTTGAACATGCCTCGGCTAAATAAGACAAAGACCCCAGTATATATTTTTCAAAATAGTTTAATGTACTCAAAATTATGAATATCCCAACAAAGAAACACATATCCTTGTATAAAATAGAGAAAAAATGTCTAAGTTCACTTGGCGAGTATCGTCAGTCATGAATACCGTATTGTAACATATATATAGAACAGCGCCCTCTGCTGGAAATGAGGTGAACTGACAGCAGTTTGAGTGCAGCAAAATATCTTTTTTTCAGGCAAAATTCTGACAAATGAACTCTCCATCATGAAACTGGGATCTTTTAACACTTTTTGTCCTGTCTCAGAACAGACTGAATACTGATTGTCTTGCCTATAGAGCAATCTGACCGCACAGACATGAAAAGCAAACATTTTCTCTTTTTTTTTGTTCTTTTTGGACTATTACTGATGCTGAGAGACATGCACATAACTTCGTTTTTACACAGTGGTGTTTGGATCAATGACAGACAGACAACACACTAATTTAGATCTACAGAAAAAAATCTATTCAGAAATGGATGTTTTAAATGTATGAAAACCAGATGAAGGATGAAAACAGCAATTTTTTTTCTTTTTTTTACATAAAAACATATAAAAGTTTGCTTATATATAGAGAACTCATCTATAAAAAAAAAACAAAACAGATTTACAACACTTGGAAATATTACGTATTTGGTCTTCCAGATCAAACCGGGCCGACAGAAGGACTTATGGAGGTGGCGGGATGTTTTTTGTGCTTTTGATTGTTTCTGATATGCTATCAGACTTCTAACTGTCCATGTGTGACTGATGGATTTACCTCAGCCCAGTTACTTGGGGCTGCACCTGTTGGGTCAAATACAAAAAGTGCCTTGACTGATTGGTGCTCACTTGTGAAAAGGGAGCACTGAAACACCTTTAAAAAAAAAAAAACTCCAGCACAACACTGGCAATTGGGTTTTCTGTCCTTGCTGGTGCGTATGTAGGCGCCCAGTGTTTGTCCATGCTGTTTTTTTGTGGCTGGAGGTCTTGGTGGATGAAGAGCACAGGGGATTTGAGTATAGGCGGATTGGTGCTGGCGTCAGTGGGCCTGTGGAACAGGGCAGCTCTGCTGGTGGCCATGGACTAGGGTCTCTGTTTTAACTCGGCTGAAAGCAAGCGAGAGTTTTCCGGCTTTGAGAGGGGGGTACAGAGCATTTGGGTGTTTTCTGCTCTGTGGTGTGTGGAGATAGCTGATTGGTGAGGTTGGGGAAGGCGAGGGGCAGTGTAAGGGGGAGGCAGGGTGTGGCAGGTGTCGGACAGGAGAGGAGGGCGAGTCTATAGCACTTCCATCGGAAGAATGGGGACTGGCGCACCGTCCTCCTTGAAGGTAGCGAATGCACTTCTTTTTCCTCCTAGGAACAGTCAAGAGAGTTATCTGTGAATAAAGCGTGGATGTAAAACGTCACAAACATGTAGACTTTTTCAGGATGAAGACAGCAAATTAAAGGATGAACAGTATACATGATTAAACAAGACAGTTGGAATGGAGGCAACGGAATATTAAAGGAAAAGCCTGAAAACTGTCTCACACAGAGTAAAACACCAAATTCATATTGCAACAAAAAACACATGAATCAGCCTAATGCTGAAGTAAACAAACACTGGGCTGATTGCAGACATGCAGCCTGTAGAAACAAGATCCACGTTGAATCTCATAATTGAAACTTTGTACGGACCTCACCTTGGTTCTAAGCTAATGTCAAGTAATATAAGGGAAACTCTTGTGAATGAAAACCATTAGAACCATTTTGTGAATCTCTGTAACCTAAAAATTTATTCGTCACATGACATTGCTACATACAATTTATACTTATACACAACATTTTGTGCAACCTTAGTCAAAATACATATTTGTATGCCATGGCATTTGTGTGTATATATATATAGTCAATATCACCCCACTTCCTTAGAGGTCTCTTAGTCGGTTTCAATACAATTAGCTTTGTTAAGATAAACTCAACATGTTTCAAATCTGAAACTGCTACCACTTGAGATTAATTTTGACAAGTTTTGGTGAAACCAAAACCACAACGCTGGTTACCATAGCAACCATAGCTTTCAAGCGGTCACCAGCTAGATTCTCGAATTCTGACTTGTTTAGTTGAATTGCTAAAAACTCTGGAACAGTAAAAAAAAATATTAAAAAAAAAAAAAAGGGGGGGGGGGGTATTCCATCAAACCGCACTTCATTCAGATGGTTAGACAGTAAGGCAACCTTGCCCAGACTGACACCCTTGACACTTCAGGACAGTAAAGGTCAATAATAAATGGTTAATTTTTTCATGGGTTCTTCGAGGATTAGTTATTAGTGTGTTGCAGTCATGGATCATTCCAAGAACCATGACCATTACATCATATATTTTATATCACTTTTACAAACATGTAATATTCCAAGTATTCCCTATGTAATTGATGATCTAAGTGTTGATGATAT
>JBBKCR010000022.1:2516545-2530209 GCA_037577295.1 Ladigesia roloffi
TTGTCGCTGTTTTTTTTTTTTTTTTTTTTTTTTTTTTTTTTTTTTTTTTTTTTTTTTTTGTTTATTTGTTTGCTTTGGTTTTTTTTGGGCCAAAGCCGAGTACAGTGTTCTGTAAGCATGAATAACGTGTATTTTATGAATACGGTATTTGGACAAATACTTTAAAAAATATTAGTGTTCGGGAACTGATTGATCAATTTCACTTTTAAATATTCCGCTTTCCCCACACCCACCGTCACACGCTCAAGTCCCGGAGGAGAATCGTGGGGGTGGGGGGCGGATGGAGTTTGCACGCTGCATTTAATATGCATTTACATATATATATATATATATTTACACACACGCACAATATATATAACAGTTAAATGTTTACCAATGTAGCATGCTGACTCATCATTTTCTCCTCCCAGAGCCACAGTACTGCCTTCCATCAGTGCCATCACTCTCTTGAAGTGCCGTTGGTTGATTATGCGGCCATAATCCGGGCAGCTTTTAGGATCTCCACTGTAGAATTCCTGGGAGAAAATAAAATGCACCAAAATTTCAATACTACAATCAACTGACAAGTCCAGTGACACAACTTTTAGTTTTTATTTCAGTAAATAAATCTACCATCACACTCTTTGTGATCTCTTCAATAACTCTTTCTTGGATGCTGGGGTCACAGAGGATGTAGTCTGGGGCGATGCAAGTTTGACCACAGTTTGAAAACTTTCCCCAAGCAATACGTCTGCAGTGTAACAGAAAAGTATCTTTAATTATCATCTCATCTTTTACTGTTTCTGTTTAGAGTTCAAACTATGGAAGGTCTATTCATGTGCATCATAATATGGCTGTAAATGTGTTACAAATTATCTGGCTGTACACTGGTTTGTAACATACTTACAATTCAACTATCAATACTGGGCTCATACATTTTGGTATGATAAAAAAAATGTCTGTGATGCACTCTGTCTTAGTTGTAATTGCTACACCACAGTACCCAGAAACATTTTTATATTCCTAAATAACAAATAACAAAGGCTTGGAAAATCTTTATTCTGATCCATTGATTTTCCTGGTCTCACCGGCAGGCAATGGTAAGATCACAGTTCTTATCAATGTAACAAGGGCTTTTTCCACCAAGCTCCAGAGTAACAGGTGTTAAGTGCTTAGCTGCTGCCTCCATGATCACTTTGCCCACTGCACAGTTGCCAGTGTAGAAGATGTGATCAAAACGCTGTTTCAGCAGCCCCTGGGTCTCTGGAATACCACCAGTAACGACTGGGTACATTTCCTGAAATAAACACAGTTGGAACAACAAAAACATTACTTAGAATTTCTGTCAAACATATAAAACATAAACATGACAAGGCATAATCGTTTTCCCCAAGGCAGTTTGGAAAACTTTGACAACAAAACCAGTGTCACAGTTCCTCTCTGCGACCTCAAGGGGTCGCTACCACACCAATCATACTCCACCCACACCTGAGGATCCTTAGCCAATAATTACACTCTGTATTTAAGACCTTCGGTCCTCAGGCGTGGTGTGGAGCATTACCTTCTCGTTTACGCTCGAATAAAGTGTATCCACCATGAGAGAAACTGGCTGGTCTTACCTTTCTCCTTTCATGCAGGACAATCCTACGACAACTAGCAAGCAACTTAAGTGATGATTAAAGATTAAGGAAGATACAGCATAAGTCAGTGCATTCTAAACCAAAACAGGTTTCCAATGTACGATTAAAAACACAATTTGGCTACCTAAATGATCAGAGAACCCTGTAGAACTGAGCATATTTTCTTTAATAGATCTCTATCTATTCAACTCATATGAAAGAATTCCAAATCCAGTAGTCAGTTGCTCTACATCAAATTGGTTAACCTGTAGTTATCTTCATGAAAATATTTAGCTTTTCTTAAGTGAAAGTCTAACTGACTGATGATGACCAACCTTGTCAATGTACAAGGGAAGGAGCTCCTCCATCACTTTTGAAGTGTAAACACACACTTCAGAGGGTTTAATAACAGCAGCATTACCTGTGAATAACGGAACATATGTTAACAGAAACAGTAAACAAATGACTAAAAATGCAAATTGTTCTTAAATCTATGCATTTTCTCTTATCCCAAGTATAGTTAACTAGCCAAAACATATTCGGTGTAGTAAACAAAAGTACAAACATGTTTCTTTATGGCATCTATTGGTTCAGCCCTAGCACCATACTTATACTATCATAGATGACAAGTCATTAAAAAGTCTATTTGAGCACTCAATGATCTGAACAACTGTTAAAGGCACTTGAAATTTATCAAGCATTAGCATTTTACATGAAAAACAAAGCACCTCCAGCTCACACTTATTGCCCCGGGGGTGAGATTACCTCACGTAGTGCTTCTACTTGGGGCATATACCTATAATGCAGATGACAGCTGTTTGGCGGAGCTCATGTCCAACAAATCTCAGATAATTAGATAAGCCTGAACACTATATCATCGTGCCCCCTGGCATACATATAGAGATGAACAAACAGAAGATTGTGAACTTTACTTTTAGTGATAAGAGTTGGGGAGTGAACCTGAAGTGTACTATGCCCTATTAGCACACCGTATGTAATTCAACTCTAAAAACTTGCCCGCATTACTTTTTAAGTAAACAAAATTTATGCAATTCAAGTGTAAAAAACTGCCTGTGTTACATTGTTATGTTCAAATATAACAGAATTTCGCTTAAAAATATTTGGATAGAAAAAAAATATATATATATATATAACAGAAGTTTCTTGCTTCATGTACTTATATGTTCTACAGTATGGGGTGAAAGAGGATGCAAAATAGAGTGCATTCAGTCTTGGTCATCAGTGGTAGTCAAAGCATACAAACTCTATTAATTAGATTTATCAGTTCTGTTGATTATCAATGCTTCCTGGTGTTGGCAGGGGTCAGCTTGAGCACTCTAACCAGTCTGCAGCTACGCAGTCTTATAGGCAGGAAGCTGTGATCCACTACGTGTTCTAATAACCATTAACACCTTAAGGAACCAGCCTTAACTTTTTTAGAAATTTGTCTTCTGTGGTACTGAACCAGACAGACTAGCCCTCATTCCCCCAATGCATCAGTGAGCTTTGGGCACACATGACCCTGTTGCTAATTCCCCAGTAGTCACTGAAAAGACTGGGCTGAAAAGACAAGCTATTTTGAAGATGCACTCACCCAGTCATCTTGCCATCACAATCAAACTCTTGGTAAAATCTGATGACAATTTGGCCATTTATCCTGCTTCTAACCGAAGAACTGACTTTTAACTTGCTGCCTACTTTATTTTGCTCCTTGGCACTGCATTGATATGCTACTATTATGAAGTAACCAATCAAACATTTCTGAAGGATTGAAGGGATCCCATGATCCAGAAAACATAACTGATTTTCAGCAAAGTAATGTAGTCTTGACCAGTCTTTAACATAATTTCGTTTATGCATCCTCTATAGAATTTCTATACTGCTCTCATGAAGTAAAATAGTCTTACTATGTATCATTCACAGTGAAATGATCAGTGTTTGCTAATGGCAGCTGCTAATGTAAAATATTCAAATAGAAACAGCAGCCAAAACAAGAATAAAAGTGCCCACAGTTCAGCTAAAAACATGTCAGTTACACCTTGTTTAAAAAGGTTTTAAATCAGGGACCTGCACTTTTATGTACCTTGTATGTGGCCTGGTATTTCTAGCACCAGATTAAAATAAAAACACAAAGGAGAATTAGCACTTTCATAATAAAGGCACCTGCAGCAATGGCTCCAATTAGGGGCTGTATGGTGACAGCCCAGGGGTAGTTCCAGGCTCCAATAATAAGGACCACTCCCAGGGGCTCTGGCTGGATGTACACCTGATCTGAAACAGTCAATAGGTTTCTGGATACTGGCCGTGGGGCAGCCCATTCCTTCAGTTTACTTAAGACCAAGTTGATCTCTCCCTCCAGAATCAAAGTTTCAAAAAGGGGGGTGCTACATTCACTCTGTCAGGAAAGAAAACCACATTTGCCTTTAGCATAAAGACATACGGGAATCTTAGTTATTTCACTGTTCTCAGAATAAATCATTATATGAACATAATTACTCCTTAATTTAATAATGCTTGAGAGATCATATATGTAGATAAAAGGTACACTTCTTCTATACACTCCCACCCGATTGAGGTCCTTTTTGAGAGCAAGTGCAATTTCCTTCTCCCTCTCCCTGATCAAGGTTTTCAGATTCTTCAGTTGTCTGATGCGGTACTCCAGCGGTTTGGTGCGACCAGTTCTAAATGCCTTCCTGGCACGTTCCACAGCTTTCTGTTCTTGAGACATCCTGTGATGGAGAAGATTATTTCGTTTATGGTCACACCTGTCTTCCATACAGGGCAACACAGTCCCATAAATCAACACTTTGCATATCTAGGACAATTTTTGTAAATCATAACTAGCTAAGCTTTAAAAAAAGGAACATGCGTTGGCTTTAAGTCTGGTTAATCTGATTTTGTGGGGAATATTGCTGTTTAGCAGCAGGAGGTCCAGTTCAAAGAGTGTCAAACTCTCAATAAACAGTCAAACTAAACGAAAGCTAAGGACCTTATGCAGCAGTGTTTCACGTGCGAGACGTACCCAATGACTATTTAGATATTACCTGCATAACATATTTACCATTCAGTCAGAAATCCTACCCAATGACTCTGTTCAGGCGAATCATGTGACTTGTGACATAAGAGTTCGCGTGAGCAAATTCTAGCGGTGCAAGATGCGGTGGATATACACCTGTTCTCGCGCAGCAAAAACGTCAGAAATTGCATTTCACATTAAAAGGTAAAATGTTTTTGGATGTGAGCGGGCGTGAAATCGCATGTTATGCATAAGAACGTTTCCCAACTCCAGCTCAGTGCAGCTGAGACTGACATACACAACGTCAGAATAAACAATAAATGTACCTCACCTCCGTTCCTTCCTTGTGGGGCTGAATGCTGTTAGCAACCAAACAGAAGAAACATGACCGTCCCGTTAACAGTGCGGAGAGGGAGGGACGATATGAATGGGGGCGTGGAAACCGGGGCCCGTACTGCGCCACTAAGTTAGAGCATTTAGGCATAACCACAATAATTGTACATTGGGATTCGCGTTTTTTTCTAATCTAATTCTAAATTGAATTGAGGCCCGAGCCCCTAGTGTGCAAGCTGGAGACAGAGACGTGGAAAAATTGGGGAAAAATAGCTCAGGAGGAACCAAGACTCAAAAGGGGTATCCCTCTTCCTCTAAATAATGTGAACGCAGTAGCTATGGTAATATGTCGGTAGAGGCATTTTTTGGAGGATTAGCTTGTGAGTACATAGTCCACGACAACAGGAACATCTATCTCTGATAGTATATTGAAAAGCATTTGCACTTGGAAGGGGTAGGAGCACGCAGGGGCGTGAAAGCAACCAAACCAAACAAAGACCCTTGGCCAAGGGCCAATGCATGTGCAGAACTGGGATATGGTTATAACTTGGGGCCCCAGTGGTGACTAGTTGGGCTAGTGCAGCGGCTCCCCTAGGAGAAAATGGAGAACAGATTTAGGTTTTCTCCCCAACACTAAATCAATAAACCTGCAAAAACTTTCGTTGTTAGACATAAAGGGTCCTATTAGCCAATACAGTGAAAAACTAAATAAAGGATATGTGAACAATGTGGAAAAAGAAACGTGATTTTTAGAGTATGATTTATTCATGCCCGGGTTCTTAAATGACAATCTTCCTGCGCCTGTTGTTGGACCTCAGTGATCTACTCTTCCTGACGTGGCAGTTGAAAGACATTTTGTTGGACAGAAACGTTTTGATTGGTCTTTTCGCGTGCCATTTGTTAACAACTGGGCAGTACAAGTTATAGTTGACCATCAAAGATAAGGAAAAGACGTTCGTGTCTTGTCCCCATCTACAGCAAAAGCATGAAAGCCATTCATTCCGATCGGAAAATATTACTATTATTCTCTCATTGACTGAAAACTGTTTAGTAATTACCATGAGGTTTTTGGTAATTACTGTGTAACTAATATGAAGCTAACCTAGGTAAAATTCTGAGTTAGGGTCTCAAACAGGTCACACGCACTTCTAGGGTGTAAGGGATTAATTAAAAAATAGTCTGGATATTAAATATTTTATAGTTAAATACTTATATTTACTTTTGTGATATTTTTGTGATATTTTTGTAGATTCGTTGGATTGAAAACATTCCTCCTGGAATACTAAATGGATTCTTGTTTGTGAAAAATACCCACACACAAGTTGATAAAATAACAGCGTTTTTTTAAGTTATACAATATAGGCCCTGTTTCAGCTGTCCTTTATGTAGTCGATACTTAGATTGTTTAATGTATTTAGTGTACATATTCATTCTTATCTTGACAGATCCTTCGGCCAAAAACTGCTGACTTCCATATGTGTGCCAGCTGTGTAGTCTAAAAATGACAGTGTTGTCACTTCAGTAATGAATTTTACACAAAAATTTTATTTAAGCAGGACAGGAATACAGGTTTCTTTGTTTAACATAGTGTGTTCCTGATTAAATAAACGTCATACATTTTTTAATATGTCAAATGTACATATGTGCTAGCTAGCTACAAGCAGAGCAACAATAACACCCCAGAACAACTGTTCTTGTGTAATAACTTTAGTGTAATACCATTTGTGCACTCCATGCTGTTAGGAATCCTAATTATCTATGTGCAATATACACTATTTCTAATATACTGTCATGTGCTATAATCTGCTAGTATAATCTAGTTTAGTATACACTTACAAACATCTATAAACACATGTTGGCACTTTCTTGAATTTTACTGAAGAATGCTGGCCAGCGTTCTACCATCCTTTTAACAGGTGGCTGTTCTTCCACTATCTCTTTCCTCCTTAGTGCAAATGTCTGCTCCATCTTATTTTTCACTCTAATTACATAAGGCAAATGGATTTTAGTCTCCATCTCAAGTTCACTTCTTATGTTCTCAAGAGAAACTGCATTCTCTCCATCAGGAAAATGAGGTAAGAAACTTGTTTCATGTCTTCTAGGCCTCTTGATGTTACTACTAGGTGGATCCCGATCTGGAAAATCCCTCCTCCTTCTTTTGCCGTTCACTGACACATCAGCCATTCCTGATCTTCGTAGTTTAGTTCGATAATTCCCCATTTTGAACTTTAAACTATTTCCCATGAACAATATCCAGTGCGTGAGCCAGGTTCTGTAAAACAGAGATGTGCTTTGATAAGTGCAGATGTCACATGATCAAAGTGATAATCTTGGGGGTATGCCATACATGGCCTCTGTAAGTTTCTCTAAAATCACATGTTTCAAGTCACGAGACATTTTACAAAAGAGTGCCATCTTTCATGTAGGCAACATCTCCTTGTCTTAGTCTGTAACTGATGTCGACAGAGAATTATGGGATTTCAAACTCTGCAGGCCAAGAGCCTGTCGAAGTCTTCCTGCACTAAAGATTTCTGTGCTGCATGTGCTCAGCGAAGTTGAGACTTAAGTATTGACCACACAACTTATAATCTTGATTGTAGGCTGTTCAGGTATCTCTGACATATCTGTCAGTTTGCATAGGGCATAAAGAACCTTCATACTGGATTCTGAAGTCATATGACAATGCCAATTTCAGTTTGAGTTCATCCAGCAACGATTCAACGCTGTTTGGTTTTTTTCCTAGGCTGAGTCTTCTAATGTCATCATCAGACACAAATAATTGGGCAAGCCAGTTCTCTTCCATAATCCTACCAGACAAGTTATATACTTAATGTAATGTAAATGAGGCAATACAACATTCACAATTTAACTGTAACAAACGTTTTGCAATAAAACTAGCCTAGATATTTACATGGAGGTAAGAGTACATAGTCTAATGCAGAACAAACCCCAATACACCAGTTTAGCAAAATTATGATGTTTCAGAGACACAAACAACTTCCCTCTTAAATCATATGCTGACAAGGGGAAAGTATCATTGAAGTCATGCTGACAAGGGGAAAGTATCATTGAGATGCTCATGATACAAAGCAATCATTGGCCAGCAAATTAATACTAAATTTGTGTTGATGACGAGGATCTGCTTTATCTGTCTACATTCAGGAAGTCCTGCACACGATACAACAGAAACAATGATATCTGCAACATATTTAATCCCATCAACAGTTACCGATGTAGCCAAGAGAACACTTTGCTGTGCACTGTACCTTTGCTGCACAAAAACTTGAATATTCCCAGGGAATGAAGTAAGCATTGCACTTTTTACTTTTTATAAAAAGAAGGTGAATCCAAGGGGTATGTCATCATTTTCTGATGACGCCTAGCCAAAGTGAGGGCAACATTTGTTTTGGGTCTTATGGATAACATTTTTAAAGAAACTATGTTTCCCCTCAAAATGAACTGTCCACAAATCAATCAGTTGCCCAAATACTTTTATAAGTTGAGCATAGTGCTCCATGTAATGGCGCTTTGGGCAATTTGGAAACGCTGTCAAAAGTAAATCTCTGTGCTCTGATAATTTATTTTCCAGAATGAAAAAACACTCCTCGGTAAATCTAGGAGAAACAATCATTTCCAGAATGTCTTTAAGTGCCATCAAGACTTCCCAGGTTTCATTACCCTCACGCACAAAATGCCCAATCCTCAATGTGAGCAATCGAATGAGACACCAATTTTCATGCCCATTCCCCCCTATAGTCACTTTTGAAGAAAATTTTGTCTAAAAAGGAATAGGGGAATTCCTTGATGGCATGATTTTACCTGTTGAGAGAAATGTACTTCTTCTTGATGAGATCAGAAATGCATAAAGCGAATTCAAAAGGGACAATTCCCTCCAAAAAATCATGCATTATGTCAGCAATCCTCGCACAACATGAAAATTTAGGAGATTGTGAGAAAGAACCCACGCTCTTTTAACACCTTATTGCTGTACCTTGGATTTGTCTTGCATCACTTCTTGAACCTGCCTATTATGGTCTTCTTCATTTCTCAAAGTGTAATAACCTGAGCTGACATCAATCTCTTGAATCTACTCTCTCTTAGCCATGCAAAACCGACACAACCTTTCAAAAGTAAAGCATTCCTGAAAACCAGCAAGGGCATGTGCAGCCAGGTTGCCAGCTGAGACATATAAAACAGTTCCCTTCACGCTGGCTCCTAACTTCTCAACATCTATTCCATGCTTCTCCAATGACACAATGTCTTTAATGAGTGGTTGAAAACCTCACCATATCCCTTTACCTTAATGACAGCAGCTTTGCACAAAACCACTAACTGTATGGCCTGGAGAGATGAATTGTATTTTGGAGCAAGGTTAGCACGAGCCCAAAATACTGCACATAACTTGAGTTTTTCCCTTGCTGTCCTTAGGGGGTTTGGCACTTCAAAATCATCAATATATAAGCCAAGGGCAATTCTAAACTCATCATCACTTAGTAGGAGATGGTTGGAGAAAGTAGAACCACCCATGTGACCACAATACTCACCAGACTGGGAGAAACTTTTGGAAAACTGATCTTTGACTATGCTTACTGTCATATTCTACAGGTTCTACAACAGGAAATTCTCTGGAAAAGAAAGACTCCCGTCTTTTAGAAGTCAACAGAGACCCACCTGTGGATGTGTGCTTCAGAAATGAATTTGATTCAGTTAGAGCGCTCACTGCCTCCTTCAAAACAGTACTCTGGGTATCAGGGTAATGGCGCTTCAGAATACCCTCAATGGCAGAATACACCAGTGGTTGTGAAAGCAAAATAAACTTACTTATGTGCTGGACCACCTTTTACACTGCATTTTCAAAGCTATTCAGTATTGCTTGCATTTTAAGGAATAGCAAAGATAAATTGTGTTCAGGTTGGGCATCTAAGTCCTGAACATCATCCACATCTGCAGTTTCCTCTTCCTCACCTGTAATGCCATCTAGAGGTGAAACAGGGGTGGGCTCAGCAGAGCAAGAGAGATGTGAAAGAAATTCTGGTTTAAATGCTAGAGTATCCGGAGTTACCTGACTATGATTCCTACTTTTATGTGCATTAAAAGTAGAGTAGACATTTGTTTCAAAATGACAATCCATACAGGGGGACTGAACTTTTGGGAACAGTTTTAGATGTGTGTGTTCACACAACTGACAAGTAAATGTGAGCTTCTGGCCTCTTTCTTCAGTTGTGATCTGGCTGTGGGTTTTAGATAAATGTACTTTCATGGCATTAAATGACTTAAATGTGTATAAGCACTGTTGATGAAGGCATGGTATTGGATAAATTCTGGTAAAACCTCCATGCTTTAATCTATAATGTTTTAATAACTGGCCCCGTTTGAAACAGCTAAATGTGCAAAATTTACACAGCCAAAGCATTTCAATTATTTGCAAAGTGACTCCGCAAAAAAGAAGAGCAAGACCAGTAGCTGGTCTATGTGTGTGTGTGTGTGTGTGTGTGTGTGTAAGCCTGTGTAAGTCCAAAAGTCCTCCACAGGTGCCCTTGGGAACAGAGAGAAGGAATTCAGAGCATTGTTTCTCTGTTTTTTCTCTTCCCATGCCTTAACATGGAAGATGATAAAATTTCAACCAGTTAAAAAGCAGTGAAGCAGTCACTTTGAGCTCTTCTATTGAGCAGGTCCATGACAACATGCATGAGGCTCGGGAACCCCTTTTTATTTTGGCATTAGAGGGTAGTATTTAATGTCCAGGGGCCTTTTATACTTGACTCAAAAGATAGAAAGCAGAAAGTAATAAATATAAAAATAGCATTTTATTTGTATCATATAAACTCGAGGTCACTGTCCCATGGTAAGTCGTGAGCTGTGTCTGACAGGTTTACCTCTA
This sequence comes from Ladigesia roloffi, assembly GCA_037577295.1. Classification (NCBI taxonomy): domain Eukaryota; kingdom Metazoa; phylum Chordata; class Actinopteri; order Characiformes; family Alestidae; genus Ladigesia; species Ladigesia roloffi. The sequence continues at coordinate 2,527,374 of JBBKCR010000022.1, forward strand.
CCTTCTTAACAAAATCTATTTTATATATCTAGATGAAACACTTCTGTTTTTTTACCCCTTTAGAGTCATAGGATCACAAATATGTGCTATACTTTGTTGACTTCCCAGGTGTTAATTTTCATCTTCATTGTCATTTGCCTTTCCATGCCTCTTTCCATGTTTTGATCAAATTTAAACCAAACAAAAAGCCAATGAAATTCTAGGAAAGAGGTGAAACTCACTCTCCAGGGTGCAGTGTTGTTTTAAATAACTCTCACCTCAAAGGGCTGAAGAATCTCCCACTGATGTTTGGCCGGGATCCTCTACCTTACAGGAGGAAGCAGGCGCGACAGCCTGCACGGATCCGGCTGACGAGGGCGTCAGCAAAAAAGGCTCCATTCTCCTCTCTGGAGCTGGGAATTCTTGATTGAGAAGTGGCTGCATCTATCGCTCAGCTGCAAAAGTTGCACGACTCTGCTGAGCGACCAGTCAACGCGACCAGTCAAGTGCTTCCTTGGGGACCCAGGGGAGGATGTGACAGGTGCAGAATTATTTAGGTACTCCCACATAAACCTTACAGTGTCACAGTCTAACATAGACACAATGTACAGTTTTCAAAGAAAAATTTGAATAAACATATAATCAGCCCTGACAAGTACTTTTTAGCAGCCAAGCATAAGAAACTCCTAAACCTTTGCTGAAAAAGCCCCAGGATGGTTGTTTTTTAATATTCATATTAAATTAATGAATTTGTATATAAACGCTTACGTTATTGCATAATTTTAATTACTTAACTATTCTAAAACCTTTTCAGTGTGAGAGAGTAAGAGAGTGTGCGCACATGCATGTGCACGTGTATGTGTTTGGCATGTCTTCATCTAACCTTTGATCCTGAGGACTTGAGCTGTGGAGAGTAATTTTTCATGGTCTCTACTTTATTACAAGGATCAACTTTGACACACTGATGTACAATTAAAAATTATCATGAAAATCAAAAACTCTAAATAAGCATTTAATTACAACACTTCATTAGGCTTTCTGTCTGGGCTTTGTAATAGCATTGCTTCTCTGCTCTGTGCACATAGTAAATGCTTTTAAATTTTACTGTGGAAGCTGTAAAATCCTGAACTACAAATGTAACAAAAAGACTATCTTAGTCTATCTGCACATATAGTGGTGCTTTAAAGTTTGTAAACACTTTAGAATAATCTACCTTTCTGCATAAATATGAACTGAAAATGAATGATATCTGCAAGTGTCAGGATATCTGTCCATGAAATGAAACAATGAAATGAAAGTAAGACACCAATCCTAAACACACAGGTCAACCAAAGAATGGTCAAGGAAGAATAAAGTTAGTGTTTTGGAATGGCTAGCCAAAGTCTCTACCTTGAGATTGTTGTGGAAGAACCTGAAGCTGGGATGTTCATGTAAGGAAATACACCAACATCCCAGAACTGAAGCTGTTCTGTAAAGAGGAATGGACTACAATTCCTCAACAGTTTCTGGAAATATTTTGCTGCAGTTATTGCTGCAAATTAGGGTAACATAAAAAATACTGAAATGAAAGTTTCACATACTTTTGCTGATTGATATGTCATATTGGATAATTTTCCACAATAAATACATGAGCAATTGAAATATTTTTGTTTATTTAATTGGGCTCTGTATCTACTTTTAGGACTCATTGGAAAATCTGCTGATGTTATAGGTCACATTTATACAGAAAAATAAACAATGTTAAGGGGTTCACAAACAATTTAAAAAACACAGATCAGAAGCTCTAACATGAAATTATACACAAGAAAGTAACTAAATTGGCATTAATCTTAATACATTGTATGATAATATACTGGAAGACATGTAATTGAATGAAGGTAACTATCCACAGCCGATCTTAAATATGCTGGACTTTTTCTATAAATAATTTATTAGGAAATAAAAACATTAATTACTTAGGGATAATGGATTAGTACACATGATTTAGAGTAAGATTATATTGAGTATGGTAAGTCCAAAACCAGAGACCAGACTCAAACTTGCACTAGCGATGTGCAGATCGATACAGAAATATCAATTCCTACAACACCGGTTATTTATGTTTTAGTATCGATTTTTTCGCATTAAAATATCGATATTTTAGTAATTTGGTGTAATTGTGTAGTTTATTATTAACAGGAACTCAGTGGAAAGTAACCATTTATATATAAATTAGGAGAAACTACTCACTGTCCTGCCTACCATAATCATATGTGAAATACAGCCGTATAAAGTCATCGTGGCATGTCGATGCGTCTCTCGCAACAATAGCTGAGAGTCATGTGTCATGAATGAAAGAAATGTGTGAATGTTTAATGTTTTTCAGGTTTGTTTTATTTCTTTTTATGGTAATTCTTCAATATTAAACAACAAAAACAAATATTATGGTGTCTTGTATCTATTATGAAGTTATAATATGTAATACACTATTCTATATTTTGATTTTTCAAACACGTAAAATTTTTGTACTAAATATCGGTATCGGATCAATACCAGCCTGAATTTTACTTGGTATCGGATCGGAAAGTAAATCAGTGGTATTGTACATCACTAACTTGCACCCCGCTGATTAAAGTTAAGTGAGTGGATACTTTAAGGTAAATTGTTCTTATCTTTTATCTTTACCTCTGATAGGCGACCGTCTCGAGCTAGGATATGCAAATGCCGGAAACTCTGTGCTCTGTGTAAACGAGTGACGTATTCACAGAACAGATCACTTACGGCGTTTGCGTAACCTACGACAAAGAGCATACACAGGGGGCTCGAGATGGTCGTCTTTCAGAGGTAAAAAATGATATAAATACTGTTCAGTTTCTCA
>JBBKCR010000022.1:2588364-2599870 GCA_037577295.1 Ladigesia roloffi
AATTACAAATCTAACATTTTACTGCAGCTCTGCTTTAACAATAAATCCGGATCTGTCACAGACCCAGGGCGGGGCTACATCCTCGATATCGTTGATTTTTCCGATAGTAATATCTTGAAAGTTCATATCTAGATATAGATACAATAAAGATATATCTTTCAGCCCTAATGTTTAGGGCTGGTAGAGATGTTTCTGTCCTTCTCTTTTGACAGCAGATTGTGTTTTAAAGGATCTGAGCCTGTATACGAAACAGAACTCGGAAACATCTGGTGTTCAGAGCTTATTACAGTTGAATCGGCTTCAGTTTCCTTCTTGTTCCGATGATTTCCTCGCTCTTTTGCTCCAGAAGGAGGATTATCTCCATGACATCAGCAGATCAAACTCATAATAATCCTCAAAGCAACATTAGCACACATTTCATCCGGTTGGTATAGAGTCGAGTTTTTTATTCATATACCGGTGTTAGCGTGAGCGAGAGCTTTCTGAATAATGAAAGTGTTATTCATGCAACATTAATGTATCATAATTAGGTCCCAGCGGGAACGCGTTAAGATAAGAGTTCCTGCAGATGGTGTTTGTGTCAACACATGCTCTAGTCCTGAAACTGTCCTTGTCCACAAACGCATGAGTCAGTTCCACACGCAGGACAGCATGTGCATTAAATTCATGAGAAAAAGCAAAAAACATGCCAATGATGAGCCTGTGACATCACTAAGCGGAACAAAACAAAGGTTTGTAACACGCTACTCAGACACAGCATGTGTATCTGACTTTATCCTGGCACATTTCTAACATGCATGGCCAATTTCTGAGTAACTAGGCAGAGTCTATTTGATTTACACATTGTCATCACACTAATAGAGTAAATAAAGCACCTTTTGTCTATATGCGTTACTTTAGCTTAGCAGCAGCTGCTAAGAATCACAGATGAGTTCTTTATATGAACACTCCCAGTCAATGCATCCTATGCTGAGAACAAAATTACACGTGATACTATCAGATTAGTAAAAAAATATATAAAACATAACCTGTGCACACAACACACTTTATTTTTGTTAGTTTTTTTCAACCAGGAGGTTAACGTCGACAACGAATCAGCTAGTGGGCATTAAAACGTGCAGGAGTGGATTCTCCGTAGAGGATATGTAGTTATTTTCAAAAATATATCATTTGGCTGGGGAAGGTGTGCCCAAACTGTGAGTGATGTATTTGCTCTCATTTCCAATTGGCTGCACAGATGCAGCCGCCCATCAGTGCCCATGATAATACCAAAGGGCTATTTGAGTTTCCAAATGGTAAAAAATTCACCTGTTAATTTTTCCAGGAGCAACATGCCAATTTTTGGCTTTTATTAAAATGGTTTTATAACTGTGATTAAGTAATGATAAATAATCTCAATGTCTTACTTAAGTATTTTAAAATAGCCAGGTACTTTTCAGGAAAGTAATTAAGATTAATAATCTTTATCATATCATTATATACTGTATGTATTATACACTTGAATATAAAAACATTATTCAGCTAACCAACCAATCTCACTCTGATGTTCAGCTTTATATTTTTTTGGGCCAAAAAATATTGATTTGGCCTTACAAAGCAGAAGTAAAAGCTGCAAAGAAGGTCTGTAAAATGACTGGACTGCAATATAAGGGGATTTTCTGCAAATAATAAATGGGCCAAATGACGAAACCAAAAAACCAAACAGAAAAGTTTTCACTCACTTCCTTATTTTCATGGCCTCTTGGTTGTCGTGTCTGAAGAAGTCGTAAGACTTGTACGATTTGACCGCTTCCCTCCTGTAGACCCCTAAGTTAAACACTGCAGAGAGACACATTGTTAAATGTATAGAGTTTTCTGAAAGCTTCAAGCACCAAGGAACTGAAGAGCAGGAAAAGAATTAGTCAATCCCTATGGGACCCAGAACCTATGGCTTCCAATCAGGTGATTAAAAACACTGATTAATTTTTTTTGTGGGTCACAGAATACGTGAGAGATTTGAAGTTCGAAATGTTGAGCTTAGTTACACATACACATGGAGCAAGTCCTGTTTTTTCCTACTGGATCATTTCAGCTTATATTGATTTCATGGATAGTGAGAACAGCAGGAATACCTAACTAATCAGTATTTTTAAGATATTATAATATTGATTATATAATTACAATGATAATGCAATCAAGCACAATATTATACAATATATTATTACTCACAATAAGTAAAAAATCAGCTCTGTTTTGGCATTAGCGGATGTTCAGGGTTTGGGTATCAGTGGAAACGAATCAGTGTTATCGTTCCATTTCTAGACTCATTTCACAGCACCTTTTGTAGGAACTCCTATCCAGTTCAGGTAGCGCGTCAGCTTCTTGGACATGTAAGTCTTGCCTCTGGCTGGAAGGCCTATCATGACGATCAGAGTTGGCGAGTTGGTCATGTAGGATGCCCAGGCTAGGATGACACAGACATACAGAGTGTATAAGAACAAAAGTTGGTTGAAACGGTATATACTTCGATGCAAAATGATTACTGTAACGATTATTTGTCCACATGCCAAGTATTTCCACATATGGCCAACATATCAGGTCCAGTATACTGATACATTATTACAGCCTGTGGTCCATCTATGGCTGCATATGTGGGTGGTTGTGGCTAAGTGTGTAGGATTCTTGAGGCCATGGGTTTGAATCCTACCTTCATCCTACCACCACTGGGTTCCTGAGCAACGCCCTTTAACCCGAGTTGCTCCCAGGAGACCGCCCCCTGTAGGTAGTGAATGGAAGTCGCACATGCTAAATACTGTAAACGTATTAGATATACTTCTACTCTGTTCATAATTTCTCAGTTTCTGAGAGCAGGACCACTCTGGACCAGGATTCACCTTGGGTTGTTCTCAGCCCGGCGGCGGCTCTGCCATGAAAATGTGTGTTTTACACACATCAGTGTGTGTACCGCTAGGTTAAGAGTTTTCCCCTCCTCCCAAACTGCAGCTGCAGTTGCTTATTTTGAATCAAAGTCAAGATCAAAGTGAATTATGTCATCTCAACCACATACAAGAATACGGAGAGGACTCTAGAGTACGTCAGCAGGTGTCTGGGCACTGAACTCTGCATTGTGTGCGACACCTGGACCAAAAAAATAAGACAAAATAATAATCACAATATAAATTGCACTTAAAAAAATAGATTTTTGCTTAATCACAGAGTTCACAAAACGATGCATCACAGTCTGTACACTAGCAGAGTCTAATAAAGTGTATCTCTCCTTATTACTGAGCTGTGTTTACCCACTTCAGAATCGGCACATGGATATTCATTAGAAACTATGCGGTTTCAGAGGAGCAGGGGGAGACTGTTGGTGGAACGCAATCTGCCGCTGGAGCCACATCAAAAGACAGCTGCGCCGAGGAGGACAAGCGTGCTCTCAGCACAGCAAAACATCATTTACATAATGAAATTAGAAGAAGGGTGCAGAGGGACCTCGAGCTGGCACTTCAGACGAACTGTCCCTAATCTGGAACACATGCAACACATCGTGTCTGCGAAAACGTGGACCTGCCGAAGAGTGTTGTCAAAACGACTGGTGCATTTACAGCAAGGACTCTGTCTTGAGCCTAGGGCTGGGCAATACTTTGATGTTTAAAGTATCATGATTAATTATGTCACAATATTCTTCTCTGAACATATCATGATATCATAAGTACTTAAAGAACATTGACCAGGTGAATGTTTCATTACAAAGAGAGCAACAATCATCCCATTAACTAGATTTTGTGCAGTCCAGTGTATGAAATTTAAATCTAAATAATTTGTACAGTGAATTATTTACATTGACCCCATAGTTTTAGAGCATCGTTACAATATCTTTGTGCTATATCCCGGAAATGTAGACGTAAAATTAAAAAAAGGCATAATTAAATAATCCCAATATCCTCGATATACTGTGTTTTGATCCCGGCACCCCTGCATGTGGTCAGCCTCTTTCACAGAATGATATGTAATATGAGGACATTCTGTCTTAGCAAATGGTCAGCTTGAGGTGGACATTTCAGGAAAGGACGTGAGTCAGCAGCACAGAACGCAGTACAGAACACTAAGCACTTTGATTAGATCACATTACTTGCTATGTGCAAAGCCAGACACTTTATTCCCAGACATGTTGCTTCACTTAGACTACTTAATCGATCTCGCAGGAGGGCTGAAAATAATGAAGCCTTCAGGTTTTCATAAATGATTTATTTGCTGATTTCGTTTATTTAATCGCTTACGACAGACTGTATGTCTCCAAGCACTCCTCATCATTAGTCAATATAAGCCACATTAAGGTGCACAGAGATCTTACTAAATCCCCACAGTCTAAGAATTGCTGGACAGTCGATCGAGAGATGACGGTGCACCATACATTTCCTTTGGGGTGAGCAGGAGTGATCCAGAACTAATCAACCAACATTTTTTTGCATCCTCCTCTAATCAGGAAACAGCCGAGAGCTGTTTAGAACAAATTAAACTTTGTGGTGGCTTTTGCTGCCACTTAGATTAATCTCAAATGGCTCTTAACTCCCTATATAGTGCAGTACATAGGTGACGGATGGATGGATGGATGGAATGTAACCCAACTCATGAAGTGTTTGATAATTCACAGACATGATTTTGCACCTGTAACTAGCCTATCAACATGTAAGGCACTCTAGCAAAAGGCATGTTTAGAAATCTATTGCATTGGACAAGCCGCATCCAGTGTCGCTCTGCGTGAGCCAGGGTGAAGAACAGGGTCGTTGTTTACTTACAGCATTTCTTCTCGTTGGCCCTAGGCTCTGCTTTTTTGGCTTCGGTGGAGCTGGAGAGTCCGGCGTCTCGCTGCAGGCACGCAGACATGCTGTGGTTGGCCATTTCTTGCGTTCAGTGAATCTGGGCTCTATGAAAACATGGCTCCCGTACACCTGCCGAAGGATTAGTGCGGGATTTCAACAGCAAATGTCTGCAAAAAGAAAGGGCCCATGAACAGAGGATAATCACAGCAGTATTATTATATATAGCAGTTTTATTATATATGTCCTCCATCAAATTTTTAGAACACCCCAATTTTTCTGGGGGTTGTTTTTATTATTCAAGCAGTTCAGTGTCTCATTGTTCATTCTGAAAGAAGGTTTTTCCAACTATGTTGCAAAAGTTCCCATTAGCTGTGTCTCTTATAGGCGCTCTGCTTTCACACTTCTGTCCAGTTCATCCTAAAGCAGTTTGATGGGGTTCAGTTTGGACTTTTCTGGACACTGCATGTTCTCCAGCTCACCGTCCTGTTCGGTTTTCTGAGGTAGTCCTGGCAGATCTTGGACTATGGATGGACTTTTGTACTAAGGATGAACCCGACCAACCAGAGGGTCCTGCATGGAGCTACAGAATTATTTCCCACTTCTGGGTAACCTCACTATTTTTAAACCTCTCGCAGTTCAGCAGTGTCCCTTGTACCATTTCATGATATTTACTTCACTTAATTGTTTGAATTTTAATAAACAAAGCTTGAAACACTGGGGTAACACTTGCCCGCTTGTCTATATTTTTCTAAATAATTTAGCACTGAAATGCATGAAAAATGATAATGTACATTGCCATGAAAATCAACAACAAACCACAACATGAGTACACGGTATAATAATAAAAATTACTACGTCTGTCATGATTGTGAACGTTTAATAGATGTTTGATTTCAATTAATGGATGAATTATCTTCTCTTTTTATGCTACTAAAATAAATGTGCAAGCCAGAGGCAGCTAAAGTCGCTAACTAGGTATCTTATTCAGCTGGCTACACTTTCTGGCTAACACAACATTGCACAGACAAATATTGTAATCCTAAAATTGTTTTTAATTATACGAGTAATTAAATATCACTAATCAGTTAGCGAAGTACATGTTTATGGTTATACAAAACAATTACACAAAATATGAAAATCAGATTTTAATTATACCAAATTCAATTAATTCTGAAAATATGTGTATAAGTACTAGGGGTGGAGACAAATACAAATATGGTATTCGGATTGGCACAAATACCGTGTTTTTTTACGAATACCGTATTCGGACAAATACTTTTTAAAAAATTTGTATTCGCCTGGTTTGGGCACTCGTCCTGCTATCCGAAAGCCGTGGGTCAATCCTCCAGACTGCAGGAACCTCTGAGGTACCCTGAGTAAGTACCGTTCCCACACACTGCTCCTCGATACACTCCCCACACGCTGCTCCCCACATACTGCTCCAGCCAGGCTGCTCCCCGGCAACAAAATCACAAAGTCGAATATCTTTCCAGCACAGATCACCAGATTTTATTAGTCTCTTTCTTGACATGTGGGGGGAGAATTGTTTTGTCTGACAATTTCAGCTTCTTCTGTCTGGGAGTAACGGGGCATGCGTGTCTCCTCAATCCTGAAGATCCAGATTTGTGCTGGTTGTAGACTAGTGCTTTGCCACACTTTCCACAATACAATGTACAGATCTTAAATTTTGTTTTTGTTTAATATTCTTAGTTCTTAATTTGATCAACAACTACAACTGCATCCTTCATCCTGCCAACTATATTGGGACCTGCTCCAGCCCACTCCTGTCTGCTTCAATTTTAAATGGCCAATACGGCAAGGTTTGCGTTGTTTACTGCGGGATATCGCTCTCAATGGAGGGCTCTACTGTTTTGTACAGGAGCTCCTCTGGGAGCAGTTCTGTGGCCATTCCTCTTCACCCTGTTAACATCTGACTTTGTGTACAACACCGAGGGTTGCAGTCTGCAGATGTTCTCACATGACTAGGCAATATTCTTTATCAGGAGTTGAAACGACTCAGAATAAAACAAGGCTATGGACATTTTTGTGGACTGATGTGAGCTAATTCAGCTGCAGCTCAACATCAACAAGACCAAAGAACTGGTGGTGGACTTGAGAAAATCCCGACAACAAGCTGGACTGTGCTAAGAATTCTCTAGACACATACAAGAGGGCTCAATGTAGGCTGTGCTTCCTACTTAGACTCAGATCTGCAACAACAAGTTGCGGATGTTCTGTAAGTCTGTAGTGGCCCATGGTGTTTTCTACGTTGTGGTGTGTTGGGGTGGAATCATGAAGGCATGAAGAGACTTCACAAACTGATCAGGAAAGCAGGCTCAGGGGTGGATGCGGAACTAGACAATGTGTCAAATGTGGCTGAAAAAAGAACATTGTCTAGACTTCGGACAATGCTGATTAACCACTCCACAGTTTTGGGACTGAGAAGCACCTTTACCAATAGACTCACTAGCATAAATTGCTAAACAGAACACCACATTAAATTCTGCCATCCTTCAACCATCAGACTCTACAATTCCTCACTCTGACACACATACACACAATAATCTATGTAACAGCCTGATGTTACTTTGTTGTGCAATTTCTTATTGGGTTTAAATAAGTATCATTATGAGCATTATTATCTTACAGTCTACCATGAGCAATGATGTGCAATTTTAATACTGGGTGCTAAAATCTTATTATAATGTGCAATAGTCTTACCAAAAGAAATATCACTACATGTGTCAGTATTAACAATCTATTACTGATCCCTGTTACATGTAATAACACTTCTAAGCACAATTTGTGTTTCTAGTAAGTGACTTAACTGCAATTTTCCTGTCATAGGTATTAATACCCCAGCATTTGTTTATTTAGCGTAGCGTATTTCTGCATTTCTTTTATTAGATGAACTCCAACTTTATATTTTATGTCATCTCCATATCTGTGCAGTTTAAACAAAGCATTTTCAATAAATCAATGGAGCAATACTGCTGTTCACCTTAGGAAGAGTGTGTAGTTTATAACTGTATATTTAAATATGAGTAGTATATCAATAAAATATAATTACATTTTTACATGAATTTGCAGCATCACCATTATATACTGTACAAGGCACCCACAAATCAAAAAACACTATATAGACAAAAGCATTGGAACACACATCTTCATGGTTTGGGCTGAAGAGTAATCTTAATGCTTTAGCATAACACAAGATACGAGATAGTTCATATTAGTTCGCTAATCCTCTACATGGACCAAATTATTGAGATGCCTGACCTCAACACCAACAGGGACTGACAATGCATTCAAATAAATAGAGTTCAATGTGGAGTTGGTCCCCTTTTCAGCTTCCACGCCATTTAGAAGACTTTCCACCAGATTTTGGAGTTTCTGTGGGAATGTCCATTCATTCTGTAGAGCATTTATGAGTTTCTGGCACTGATGTTGGACGAGAAGGTTTGGATCACAATCTCCGTCCCAGTTCATCCCATTGGGGTTGGAACGAGTTAAGGTCAGGGCTCTGTGTGGGCCAGTCAAGTTCTTTCACAATGAACTCCTCCAACCATGTCTTATGTAGCTTGGTTTGTGCACTGGGACAGAAAAGCGTGTCCACAAAGTTTGAACCATGGTGTTGAACAAAACGTATTGGTATGGAGAAGCAAATAAGATTGCCCATCACTGAAAATAATGGGCCACCTGAATTCAAAAAGTAGGAGCTTAGGCCAGTGATTTTGTCAACGGAGTGTAATAACAGATCAAGATATATGCTAAATAATGTATGCTGAATAAAACCGTTTCTGTTTGTAAAATTATCCCACGTTACCATCACCGCGATACATACCGTAAATCGAGGTTTTAGTTTCTTCGGCCAAAACAAACCAAACTGTGTATATATGAATTGATTTTCCCCATTTTGTCCGCAGCCAGTAAACGCCTGAAATCAACCCAACCTGTCTCTACATAATGATGAGATCAGGCTGGTCCCGGCAGGAAGACTCAGTGCTTTTAACCCGTTTCGCCTCTCCTCAGCAGCAGCGAGGTCTTCTAGAGCAAAACATGGCATTGCTGGGCTCAGGATGCTCATTCAAACATAAACAAACACAGATAAGCAATTTCTGTTAGATTTTGGGTCTAAATGCCTAAAAAGTGCTGCGTTCATACTAACGCAGTTTCGGTGTTACATCATTTGGTCCTGTCCCGTCTCCACTCACCTCTAGTCCTCCAGTCCTGTGGTCCTCGGCTGGTTGTCCACCCTTTCGCTCTGTTTTTCCATTACTCTGTCCCCGGGCACATGACTGCAGAGGTTGGACCGAGCTCCTCTGCTGCAGAACCGGTGAACTTGTTGACCTCCTCCCGGCAGCAAATGCCGAACCGAGCTGGGCGAAGGTGTGTAGTTCCGTCACAGTGCCTTTACCGTAGTACCACTAATACAATCGCAGTACTTTTAGCACTGTATAATTAAAAGCAGAACCCAATAAAAACGGGAAAAATGCAGAAATGCGCAACAATTCCTTATAATGTCGCCAAGCCAGACCACTAATGAGGTATTATTATAGCGAGCTGGTTGAGGAGCTGCCCCTGACATCAGAGTTTGAATCCTAGGACTGCCAGTGGCACTACCTAGGTCCCCTTAAGTGAGGTATCGTCCACACACCGCTCCCTTGGTGCCCCCGTTGAATGGGTTAAATGTACCTTTCACGCGGTGTGCTGTGGCGTGTTCATGTACGACTGTAAGGCGCCACTTTACTTCTTTGGGTGGTGGAACTTTCTCAGGAAAGCAGTGAACCACCCAGCACAGGTGGTTAAGCAGGACCAGGCCGAGGGCCCGGGTTCAAATCCTGGCCATCACACAGCCTTTTCTTAGCTGGTGTGGATGTACCCATGCAAACAGAAGGTTGTGGGCTCAAATATCAGGACTTCCCACTACAAAACCAAACCCATTAATTTTACCCCTTCATATAACCTTAATTTTTAGGAAAGTAAGGGAAATTAAGTGGAAAAGTGCACAGATTAAGGCTGATTAAGGGGTAAAACTACTGAAATTTTCCCTTATTTTTAAAATTTGGCCCTTAAATAACTGAGCCTCCTGAAGAAAATGTCGTATGTTTAGGATTAAGGGCTTTCACACTCACACTTTAAATCCACTTTTGAGGTAAAATTAAGGGAACAGTTTACAAATTAATGGGCACTTATTTCAAATTAAGGTGTTTGGTGTATAAATTAAGGTAAAATTAAGAATATTTTAAGTACATTGTGTTTCATAGTGAATACAATGCTCCACGTGTAATGTGATGATGGCTGAACACTGCTTCACACTGTAAATGGGTTAAATGCAGCATATAAAGGGCCAGTTTACTTTACTTTCTAATGTGAAAGGAGATGGCAATCACAGAAATCACTGACGAGCGTTTGAGCTGGGTTTCAATTACTTTGGGAAAAACACCGGTAAGCCATTGTCCTCCAGAGAATATGAGCCATAACCGAGCTATACGTAACTGACCCTGTCATGTACATCATGCTATTTCCTGCTTGCTAACCTCTCCCTTTCCTTATGCTGCTTCTAATGTCTTATCACACACTCAACTCCCTCCTTCACTCTTTCAAAAAAACAAACGCCTGTTCGGATTTAACAGGCAGACACATGGGAGTACAACATTCTGAAGCGCTTACTTAAAGAAAATTAACAAGCAAGACAAACGCCATTAAGTATTTATTGGCTGTGCGTGGTCAAGAACCTTTATAGCTTTCCATAAATAGAATTCTTACTGGTAGTTTAGTCTTTTGTATAAAAGCTGTTGTCTGTGTTATGTCTGCATTATAATTGCTTGTAAATGACACATATAAAAATGGCACCTCTGTCCATAACCTGCTAATAGGCTTGAATCTACAGTGGAAAGTCACTGAAAGAATGTCATTTGTAACATGTTGTCTTGAATCTAGCAAAAATACTTAATGTAATTTGTCCTGTGTGTATTGGTTGTATACGACATAAAACATACGAGAGACCCATTTAAGATTGATGGAGATCTAACTCTGCCCTAACTATCCCCACTGCACTGCCTTAAATGGGAATCATGTAGCAACAGGCTATGTTTTCTGTGTGCTTCTGATTAATTCCAGATTGTGTTGCATTGGCGCTTGTCCAATTCCCATCCAGGGATTACTTATTCTTGCCATGTTGAACACACATTACAGCGTGGTATGACCTGTTACCTTATTTTAGACACATCTTTCTGCTTAACAAAGACCAAATCCCCCTTGAACCTTCGCCAATTGGAACTGCAAGCCAAAAAGTCTACGAGAGATTTGGAACGTGCACAGATGAAAGTGCTTTGCTTACATAGGATTTCGTCTTATGTTTTAATTTAATGCAAGGAATGACCCATTTCACATCAAGTTGGATTATTATCTCTTGAGATACAGTCATGGCTGTTTAAGTTACTATTTAGAAGCAGATCAGCTATGGATTACACTTTTAGTTAAATAGTCACAGTCAAAGCCTTCACTTCAGAATAGATATTTTGGGCCTGTGATCAGAACTGTTGATGGATTGAGCTCCTAATTTGCAAACATTAGATTATGTTTTGTTTACACTACAAATGTGCAGTAGTTTGTAGGGGTCATTAATAGGGCTGCCCCCAAATAGTCGACTAAACGTTAGTCGATATGAAGAAGGCTTGGTCGAATACATTTTCATTAGT
>JBBKCR010000022.1:2772646-2785411 GCA_037577295.1 Ladigesia roloffi
TTATTTTGAAATGTCGGACGCCCATCCACTTCCATTAAATGACTACCAGACTGCTACGGCTAAAGCTAATAATCTGCATTTGTGTTCTCCTGAGGAAACAAAGTCACCTTCGACTTCGATGCCCTGAGGGTAAGCAAATAAACATCAAATTTTCATTTTCGGGTGAACTATCGCTTTAAGGCTTTGTGACATGTACTGTAAGTACAACTATTCATAACAAAGATAATAAACATATGTTAAAATGTATAAAGACTGATTTCAACAATCGTTCATTTATATAAATGCTGCTTTCATCAGTATAACCTCAGGCCACTTGTTTGAAGGTGCATTTATACATGTTTTAAGAAAGACATTTCTAATGTAGCTTCATAAATATAGGACTTGAGTGAAGTGTTACCTCATTTATTCTGCCGTGACAAATTTGAAGTTCATCTTGCCACTGTGTGAGATTTCAGCAATTTAATTTAGTGAAAAATAAAAATCTGATGTTTATTTGCTTACCCCCAGGGCATCCAAGTCGATGGTGGTATTGTTTTCTCAGCAGAACACAAATGCAGGTTTTTAGCTTTAGCCGTAGCAGTCTGGTAGTCATATAATGGAAGTGGATGGGCGTCAGTCCTTTCCAAGTAAAAAAAACATGCACAGACACGTCCAGATTACACCCCGTGGCTCGTGATGACACTTTGATGTCTTAAGACATGAAACTATTGTTTTTAGTGAGAAACTGAACAGTATTTATATAATTTTTACCTCTGAAAGACGACCGTCTCGAGCCCCCTGTGTATTCTCTTTGGCGTAGGTTACGCAAACGCCGTAAGTGACCTGTTGCGTGAATACGTCACTCGTTTACACAGAGCACAGAGATTCCGGCGTTTGCGTATCCTAGCTCGAGACTAATTTTCATTTTTGGGTGAACTATCGCTTTAACAAGAAGTATGTTATATTTTCTTAGTATATGAACTGGCCCTACAGCCTTCAAAAAACAACAGCAGATCATAACAACATATCTGTTTCCACGACACTGGTTCTACCATGCTGGGCATGGCCTCTCCATTCACAGATCACAAAAATCCCAATAAAACAAAGCTCAAAGATTGTCACAAAGTGTGGCTAAGTGGTGCTGATTGATCGAAAGTCGGCCCGATCGGCCGTCCCACAGGGCTCTGCTCTGTGATCCAGGTAATGTTGGAACACGGCTGGCTGGCCGGGCCTCGCTAACAAGAGAGGACTGTCTCATCCATCTTGGCCAAGTCTTCCATGGTATGTATTGATCCAAAAGGGGAGCAAATCCCAGAAAAGCTGTTCCTTGATGGACCCCGGACCACGTGGAAACAAGGCTCTAGAGACGTCACTCTGCAGCCCTGAGACGACACAGAACACTGTAGGATTCAGAGGGTGATGATCTGAGAAGATGTCACTGAGCTTTAATACTCCTCCAGCACTGCTGACTTCCATTATCTGGCTAAGCGGATTCACCTCAGGGCCTCTAAGTAGAATCAGGGTGGACAAATTTCCAGTGTCCAGTCAATAACATTCACAAGTAATCAGGAGCCCAGCGAAGTGCACATGCACATATTGGCACATGCTTCAATAAAACCACAGCAGCAGATTTGAAAATAATACCCACCATTAATCAGAGATCATTATCACAAACCGCAGGTTTGCTCCAATAGTTGGTCACATTAGCAGTCAGTTCAGCAGTGAATGGAACAAGAGGGACAGACCATAGACATAGATCATTAGTGACCAACCAGCCAAAACTTAGCTTACTCTGCAATTCTTAACCCTCAGACTAAATCAGTACAGGGGTGTATTAGGCCAATAGTATGTACATATTTGTCTACATAAAGCTAATATTGGGGTTTCAGGAATTTACAGATATATGGTAAATTTCCACTGATAAATTGCTGGGTCTGATTGATCTCGCCATATTGAAATAAAGTCCATGAAGAAATACATTCATTTTGGAGGATTTACAATTTTTTTTTTTCAGCCCAGTGTATATGATGACTGGTGGAAAATCTGCTCATATTATAATATCATGCTGACAAAAATGGAAATATAAACTTTCTGTGTCATTAGAATGCAAACTTTAACCTTTAACATGTTATAATAAAAGGCAGTTCTCCTTGACAAGAATAAATGAACATTTTCATCTCCTTAAAATCAGCTATTATGTTACCATCTGTCCTGTTAAAATGTTTTTTTTTTTAGATATATAAGGCTGTATTTCCCCCAGCATAAAATATTCGAATTGAGACACAGCCCTAATGTGTCTAAGAGTGCTGAGACTTTGGGGATGACAGTATTCCAGGAAAGGTAACTGACCCCAAGCGTGCCGTGAAGGCAGATGTGACAAACCGCTACAAACTTCCAGGACGTTATCACCAAAGACAATCAGTTCGGTCACCCCTGGGGCTTCCTTTCAAAAGAGAATAAAAAACAAAGCAGGCGCATAGACAGTGGACAGGCTACTGAACTCAACAGAATAGTCAGATAGCCCGCCAACACACAAATCTCAGATCTGCAACTCACCTGACACCAAAAGAGAATAGACAATGCAGGACGCCACGCGTCAGCAGTGCAGAGGGTGTACCTCAATAGAAGGCCAGTAACAGGAGTAAAGAAAAGTGTGGAGAAAGAATAAAGAAAAAGAGGATTCATTTCTATTCATTGACAGGCTTCCAACTGGCAGTCCAAGTAAGAGAACAGAATAGACTAACAGACATTTAAACGCTCAGTGATATTGTGCACATCCACCATTTGCCACCACTTAGCACTTTCCGTTTTGTCTGCAGAACTTGATAGCACAGCAGATGAGTTCTAGTGGAGGAAAAAGGTAGGTTATATTGTATATAATGTACATGCTGCTACACTCTGCTATTGCGCTGGTCAATCTGATTACTCTGGTCAATCTGGTCACTCCGCCATATCATTCTGGAACACACCCTCTTTCATCGCTATGTTTTTGTACATTGCTGTGCTAACTTGTACAGTATTGCACAGTGCACTTTAACATTCATTTGCACTTTCCTTTTGCACACAGTAAATTCTATGGCAAAACCTATTTAAATACACGTCCTGTCTTAGTATTTGTTATGTGCATTGTAGAAACTTAGATTTGAAACTTTTTCAGTTGTGCTTATATTAAGCATATGCATACTCGTACTTAAGTCCAGATTTTATTTCTCGTTATTTTAGTGTCTTAATTCTAGATTTTATTCTTAATTTAATTTTTCTCAAAATATAATTCTGCACAGTCTAAAGGAGCGGTTCAGGACACATTTCACTGCGTGTTGTACCTGTATGACTAAAAAATAAAAAATCTTAAATCTTGAATCTTGAATATCATCTGATTCCTCATAGTTGTGAGATCTGTATGTGCTTACTGGTGGTGTATGTGCTTAGAAAAGTCTTAAGTGCCTTCTGAGGGATGGTATACCCATGTTTATTATTGAGAAAATATGTCACATCATTTTGGCGCAAGAAAATGTGAAAATCTGTCTAAAATGCACGTCTGTAGCTGATATTTCAGACACATTTGTGGTCGCCACTCATAATGCCATTCCTTATCATAGATCAAAGAAACACTCAACAATACAACTGCAAGACTGTAAACTTCCTTTCAAACGTTCAGGAACAACCAGCTTTTCAGGATGTTTCCACTCAGAAGATCAAGTTTTTTTCATCAGTCTGAAATGGCACTTTAAGAAGAATGGCACTTTCAGAAGAATGCCAAAGCCTGCACATTGCGTTTCTTTGCTGGAAATGTCAGCATTCATCCACACTAAAACTGTCAGAAAATGGTTACAAGTTTTCAACATGTCAGTACAAGTAAATTTTTAAACAACTTCATAATGAAATAGAAAATATGTGAACATAAAAGTATATTTTTAAAAAGAACAGTCCTATTATGTAGCTGTTATATTTGTGTTGGTAAGAGAGGTTGTGCAAGTGCTGCCTGTTGTGATATAATGCTAAAACCAGGGCTTCAAACTAGCTTTTAAAAACAAGAGACGTACAATTTTCATTTAAGAACTGGCTTATTGTTTAAGTCTTACATCTAAATGACTTTCGATCAGCTAAATATCCGTCACAGTCATGTTAGGTACGTTGTAGCTAGGCAGCCTTTTTGACTGTTGTCACAACAGTTTTTTAATGAAGCAAGACTAATATAGTTTACTATAAGCGTTTTCTCAGCTTATAACCCAGTCACATGTTATATTTTCTCTAATAATTGTGTAGTGCATTAACAGGGCATGCAAAAAGAGTGTAACTGCCTGTTATCAGACGGATCATTGGCAGGCATGCAGTGTAACTAACCACTGCATGCAGAGAAGGCCAAGCATAAGCTCAAAGTGCAGCGGACTGACATAGAGTGTTAATGATTGCTGTGCATGGACTCATGTCGGTCCAGCATTGTTCTGCACTTGTAGTTGGCTGCAGTGGTCCAGCAGGTTCCATTGTGTCTCCACCCCCATGCCCTGCTGGGAACAAGGCCTGGGGTCAAAGGGGAAACAATGCACCAAAAGAGAAGACTTGTTCAACAGCTGCCCCCCTTTATCCCCACCCTCTCTGAACCAAACACAGCTTTGTGTCTGCTCACAGATACCCAGGGAAGAACTGAGACACAGCATCACACACAAACACACATTGTTTTGGGCTCTGTGGGCTGTTGTGTAATGAATCTAGGCTAAGCTGGTAATTAGGAGGGGACAAGTTACCCCCGTGGCCCGAGCTTGGTCACTCAGACTTGGCCCCCAGTTCCAGTTCCCCAGATGACAGAAGTTGACGTGACTCTGGTGGGGCAGCCCTGGAGGCAGAGGGTCCCCTGACGCCCATCATATGGCATGCCCCGAAGGGGTGGAGAAAAGAGCAAGAGGGCTGATGCAGTCATTACAGGATCTGGCCAATAAAAAGAAAGCTTCTGCTGAAAGTGGCTTTCCCCCAAGATAATACCCTCACTCATCCATCTCATGCTCTTTTTTTCTTTCAGTTGCTCTTTCAGGTGCATTTAACAATATCAGCACTTAAACCACATTTTTTGCATGTTTGATGGAGATTAAACACTGGCTAAGTTTCAAATCTTATTTTCTCTTTGGTTTCTAATATGGCCAATCGATAGGAAGCCTCAAAAACAGATCATTTTAAACGTTTTTATTTGGTGATATCACAAAACCCATCACTTACAAATATTTGTCTATTTGTCATAAAGTAATGTAGCACTGCCCATTCAAACAAAAGTCCTTGTGAGTATCTTTGTATCTTTTTTAATAAAAAAAAAACTACAACTGAGCTAATTTACATGTGACTGTCAAACTTTCACCACGACATTAGGGATTTCACCGGAGAGTACACAATGTTTCTTAAATTTGAATGCAAATTTTTATAAGGAAATATTTTTAAAGGAAAGACTAAGGTAAAGACACTTTTGTCTTAAACTGTATATATAACGAAAAATGTCGCAGATGTTTTAAAATAAAATCAAAAATGATAATAAAAAAATTTAGTTTTTCTTTTTTTAAAGCAATAATGTCTTAAATTCCACAGCAAAATTATCCGGTATAATTCTAAATTCTGAATGGCTGATAATATAAAAAATGATTATGCATTTTTCACAGGGAGGGGATGTAATATAAGAAAACGATGTAAGATATGGACTCTTTAACTATAGGTTGAAAAAATCATTAATTAGCCCAGAACTTCTCATTGTACCACTTTATACATTAAGCCTAGTGTAGCCAAACAGAGCAAACGATGGGAGGAGAATTTCAATTTCCATGTTGGTTAGGCAACATGTGTTTGTGCTGTGAGAAAGACAGAGTAGGTGGTGGAGGTGTTGAAAAATGTTCAATGCTTTTTTTGAAACGGACAATTGAGAAAATTGCATGTGACACACTGTCATGAGAAAAAACGACAACAGCAAGACATCCACCATCTGTTGCGCTGAATGTGTTTGTACAAATTCGAATGCTCCTTTCACTCGTTTCACTTTTTTCTTCCCTCGAAACGTCTCAGAAAACAAACCCACCCAACCTCTTCAGTGATCCCAGCCTGCATGGTGTTACAGTCCTCAGTTTTACTGGAGGAATTACTTCTAAATATAACTATTGTAATCACTAAACTGAGATTTAGCTTTGTTTCGCAACCTGACCAGCTCCTGTTTGATGTTCCTACTGATTAAGTAAGCTCATCATCATCAACAGCAGCCATTATTTCTAAATATTTGCTGGATTTAACATGTTATAACAAAACTAAATAGAAACGTGCGAGTTTAGTATTGAACTGAACCAATACATGCGATGGCAGGAGTGCAGAAAAGCCAAACACACTGACCAATCCCCACACTAAAGCCCTCCATAACTATTTGCGTCCCTACTCAGCTAATGCAGCACATGGTTAGAGCATGCCGAGGCTGCTGGCGTGGTAAAGTTTACAGAGAGGCGGAGGGATTGCCCCACTGCCCTCTGGAATGCCCTCCTGATTGTGAGAAAATGTAATGAAGCAGGACTATTCATTATACATCAGCAACATCATTTATTCATCTCCCCTCTCTGTCTGTAAACATGCCTACAGCCTCCGATCGGCACTGCCACGACCCATGCTTGTGTTTGTGTATTTGTGTGGGGTTTGTGTGTGTTTGAAGAAGCAATGTGTGTTTAAACCTTAGCCTCCTGTCTCACTATATCACATTTCGCACTCGGTGCCTGTCTGTGATTGTTCAAAATTATTGATGGTAGCCTCTGAAATCAGTGAGGACACTGTGAGTCGGGCTGCATAAATTATTTAGGCAAAAAGTCAAAATGATTATTCGTCTACTTGTCAGGTTAAACTGTGCTGCAACACAGGACACTGTGTGTGTGTGTGTGTGTGTGTGTGTAAGCAGAGATACTGTAGCATGATATAGGGATAGCCAAACTTTTCATAAATGACAAAATGTCGCAAAAAGAACATGCCAATGAACTGAACACATGCCCTTTGCCTATAACTATAAAATAAACTGAATCATTATAAATCATTAAAACGTGATTTGTAGCCAGTGTGCAGTGTTGTATTGCTAGGATGCAGTACAAAGAGTCCTGGTAATAAAAAGGCACCATGAATTTTATGTAGGTGGTCTAGTGAGAGATTACACAAGAATGGTCACAATTGATTTAACGATAATTTCGAGACATTTACAATGAATTACCTTCTCTGCTTTATCTGCTATAATTTCATGCTGTTACAACACTGAACATTGATGGAGTAGCCTGTTAAAATGTCCTTTGTTCCATTTGATCAACACCTAAATACACCAAAACTTCAAAACCAAATTTCATATACAAACACACCATTATTTATACTACTTATAATTATTATTCTACTTATTATACTACTCTATAAACCAATCAGAAATTATACAGTAACATCCAAATATTGTGCAGGACGGCTCAGACCAGTGAAATGAACTCTACAAGACCTCTGAATGTGTGTTGAGGTCCACATCTTAAGACCATTTTTTGGTCCACATTCAAAAAAATGAAACCTTGACTTTAATTAAAAAAAAAACAGGTTCCACAAAATTTAATTATGTAACTTGAAAACAAAGTTGAGACATAGTTATGTGGACCATAATATGAAAAATAATTTAAAGTCAACAAACACAATTCTTGTAAGTAAACTGAACATAAATAAAGAAAGTAAAGTGCACAACCTTCTTATTCATTTTTTTGAGTGCACTTTAATTGGATACTGAGTACTGGATGCTGGAAAAACGCACATGAACTGTCCTTTTGGAGGTGGACTGGTGACCTGTCCAGAGTGCTTCTTTGCCTTTTCGCATGCTGCCCTTTTGAAGCATCATCCAACCTCCCAATGCAATATTATTTGATTTGTGTTAATAATTTTCTTTCAGGGTTATATAATTTTTGTCTTTCTGAATACAGCAGATTTTTTCAACATTTCCATTTGCTAATTTTCAATTAACAATTCAGTTAACTTTTTTTCTTAGACTAACAGTACAAAGACAGACAACTGTCAGTGACTAAGGCTCCACTTTCATTTACACTACATCATTTTGCCTTTAGAATTTGAATTACAATTTTCACCAGATATCTCTCCAGCAAAGAAATTTGATTTATATAATATTCTAGGGGTAAGAATATATAGCGAAAATATCAGACCACAAGAAATATTCTTTCAGTCTATACACATTATTACATTGTTATAATGAATCGTGACTCAATGTTCTTTGCTGAAACATCTAAAAGGCATTTAACCGGGACAGGGATAGTGGCACACAGACGGTGTGGCGGACAGCTATGATAACCACATAACTTCATTTTACATTATTAGCTTGCCAAGGGAGAAACCTAATCATTTTAAATCAAATGGTGCACTTCGTGGCTGAAGCACTATGGCCTTCAATTACTGAACCTGGAACTGCTATAGTCTTAACTGTTCCCCACAGCCGTCTCCTCCGGTAAATAGAGGCCTCGGTGATCCAACGTGCTTCATATTATTGTCAATGCACTTTCTCTTAATGGCCTAAGAAGTGCTGATATCTACAAAAAGACAAACATTAATGCACCAGTGAATGAAAGGAGTTCGGCATTGGAAAGGATGTTGCCTGCTTTTTGAGTCCTTGAGAGAGAAGAAAGATACATGATATAATAAGATTTAAATAGTGTACTACTTAAATGACAGTTATGAATATCTTTTGATCAATGAAGTTCAGAGTCCTTGGTTAAATGCTAAGTTAGATATGCTACGTAGCGAATTTACAGGTCACTAAATGTACTAATGAGAAATGGAAATGGAATAATGGAATAAAAATGGAATAAGTAGGGTGTTTTTTCTCTTGAGATGCTTATATTAACTGTTATTGCTTACTTTCTATAACTTAAAGCAGTAAGTAATATTACAATATGTTTTTATTCCACGTATTTAATTCTTCCACTGATAGATGAGTTAATAAAGAACAGTTAATAAAAGTAAAAATGATCCAAAATGATGGTTATTCAGAGACGAAATGTAAAAATGTAAGTGATTTATTTCTTGTAGCCCCAGTCCTTGACTATAGAAGGAGGGAAAAGCTAGAGTGTGCTGAGAGTGCAAAGCCAGTGCCACATTGCCCTCTGGTATCTCCTTTAAGTGGCGGAGGCTTTTCCCTGTTTTCTCTCTTTACCTTGCCCGTCATGAAAAATTCACGACTCCATTCCCGGCTAATTGTTAGCTACATGACAGAGTGTGCTGCCTGGCGGAATTAAATTAACCCATTAGCCGGTGCCTCCATCAAAGCAAAGAACCTAGTGAGTGTATGAGCAGAATTTGAGATTTTGTTTTCAAATGACCTGAATAACAAAACATTTGGAGGGTTCGCTCAGAATCCAACTAATTAAACTCCTCTTGGACGTGCATCGTTAAATGTGGTAACAACTGTAACGTATGGCAGTTCAAAGATTATGCAAAGCCCCAAATAACTGAAGAGTGCCTAGCACTCCCACACATTAGCGATGAGCTTCCCGCCCATCACGTTCAATCCCATCCTCTCAAACTGGGTCATATTCAAACACAACGAACGTGTCACTTCTGTTTTACCATGGGAGTTGAGTGAGCTGATTTGATTCCTGTCTGTCTTCATTGTCACTGATTATTAAGCAAGTCGTCAGCAGCAACATCCCAGAGCGGAGGAAAGGAAACGTGCGGACAGTGCATTAATTGGCAGCTCAGTGCTCCGTGGTGTCACAGCCTGTGAAAACACATTCCCCATGTCACAGCTGAGGTCAGTGATGAGATATTGATAGGCAGAAATGCCCTACTTAGTCCCCACTTTATGCTGGGTGACAAGGGAAACTGCCGAAGGTTTCAAGTGGCAGACACATGAGAGGAGAGAATGAGATCTGAAGGCACATGCATAACCTGGCCTTATCAAGTGTCTGAAGACACCTGAAAGCTCACTTTATTGTACTTCACATGACATTAATATATAGTTAATTGGTTAATTGACTAATTATTAGAAAACGTGATCAGGCCCACTCTCTTTCATTCTAGAGGAAGAAAGATAGCATAGAAGTATTCGATCTTCTCTTTGGATCATAAATATAAAACCAGAATGAGGAAAATGTGATAAATCGACGAGAACACCCTTATGGAATTTCAGTTCTGTTTTAGTATGTACCTAAAACATTGCACAAGTTTGGTTATTATAGGTTATTATATTGTAGGTTATTATATTACGTCAAACCAAATTGTTTAATTTATTTAATTATTTACCATTATTGTATTATTTATATTGGAGTGAAGGGTCAAGCCAAATTCACCTTACTTGACCAATAAGATTTATTATGATTTTGAGCTATTTTACCTTGTATGTAGCATTTCTAGAGTGATTAGAGTGATTTCAGTATAGAATGTGTCAGTCCTGGAGTCATGGTCAATGACATGTCTAGGAATACCAATATTTTCCCTTGTGAACCACTGGAATTGGAAATGACATTGTAAATGGTTGTTTATTTCACATCCAATCTAACCATTAGCTTAGCTGTTTCTTTTTAGAAAGTGGTTTGATATTTTTGGCAGTTTTAAGAACTGAACCCTTCCGTTTCCAACCAAAATGTAGTCATGAAGTGAGAGTAGCCCTCTAGTACTTGTAGATTTGTAAGACAAATAAAATAAAATGAAAATGTCGATTAGGTCTAGAAGGCCATGAGACTTTCCCTCTGTTAGATATGCAGTACCTAGTATGAAAAGTCTTCAGGCAGGACGAGTTTTAGTGGCTCATGCTTTCGACATCTGAAGGGGGACATTAAATGTGTCACAGTTGTCTGTCTTCTCACATGGGGAAGTAAGAACAGGGTCACTGGAGACCTGTCTCTGGCTCTTCCTCTGCTGGGCTCTGGAGCTGCAGTCTACTGACCTGTTTTGTGGCAGTCCAGGGGAATCCACATCTGACAAAAGAAACTGCTGCATTCCAGAAGACTCATCCTCATTAAGGCTCTGTTCTCAGACATCTCTCGCTGACTCCAAAATGTCTCTCTGCTGTTTTTCTCTCACTCTCTCTGCTTTATGACTTCAAGTGTGTTGTGGTGAGTGGGTAAAGTGGTTAAATCTGATAAATGAGGCAATCTTTAAATATTAATTATGCATTAATTACATTCATAAGACAAAACAAACTCGTGGTTAAAGATTCATGAGGAGCCAGCTTGGTTTCCTTCCTATTCCTTTGTCCAAATGCAACTGCAGTGAGTAACAAAGCTAGGGAGGGATTTTGTTTTCATGCAGAACAGAAGAAAATGCAGCTTTTGCTTTCCTTCATCTCTGCATTTCCTTGGCAGGAAAGGAGCCAAATGAGACCTTGAAATTCCAAAAGTAGACTTGAACTGAAAAGATGTCCATAAGCTTCTCTGACCTTTGACCCCCCTTTCCCTACTCCTGATCTTATATTACTATATGTGAGCAATGTGACCCCATAATGTGCTTCCGACCTTGAGCAGTGGTGGATGCAGTTTTGTTTTTGCCTCTGTTAGCTCTATTAAGACACAGATACAAAGCTGGGGCCTAGGAGCAAAGCTTATTCTGGTACAATTTATCGCCATTCTTGTCAAACTCAGTGCCACTCAGAGCATCCCATCACCTCTTGTCGTCTCTAGGATCACAGACATTCTTCAAATGCTGACGATAGGACGTTTTGAGCAAGAGAACACCAAAAACAAACACAAAAATCACAACAGAAATCTAACACTCCTTCCTGTAATCTTCCCCTCCACCCCTCACCCCGGAGCTGTCTCTCTCTCTCTCTCTCTCGCTCTCTCTCTCTCTCTCTCGCTCTCTCTCCTTCAGAGTTCAGTCTACCTCCCTGCCCTAATAAATATTTCACTGGTGGAAAGTTTAGTAAACAGAGGCGTAGAGGGGCTGTAGTTGCCGAAGAGATGGATTGCCAGGGGAACAGGTGAAGGGTGTTTTGGGATCACCCTTATTGGTAGTTGTAGCTTCTAGGGAATGTAATTGAGCCGAGTTCAATGTGCTTCCTAATTTAGTAATACATGTCAGTCACACTCAACTCTGTACAACATCTGTAATGATTCCTGCTCTCTTAGTATAGGGTGTCATATTTCAAATGTATCATTGTCATAATGAAGTCATACATCCACTGTATTTAGAGAAGTATTTTTTCAAAATGTACAAGTTTTATCTAACAATTTGAAAGTAACAATAATAATTTTTATTAAATTCTAAATTATTTGCGAAAATTTCCTTAGGTCAGACTTTTTCAAATCTGAAATTGGAGCTGGCATTTGCAAAAGGTGTTTGAAGAAATGGTAGAATTTCATATAACAATGACGACTCTTTCCAGCACCAGTGGGGCAGTGCTGCTGAGTGATGCAGTGAAATGGAAGATTCACTGCAGGCCTGTGATTTTAGACCATCAATCTTCTTTTTGAAGGAATGATCAAAGGCCTGTAGCCTAATGAGAGCAAATCATCCGAGTTACACTGCAGCAGTAGCTGTTTCTTTTTATTTCAAAGCAGAAACTTTTTACGCCACTTCAGGGCTATTATATAGATGGTAATGTTTTCATTTTGATCATACTGCTTACATTATTCTGACCATTAATCTCCAGATTTACAGTACTGACACGAAACTATTCAGTCATTTTAACAACAAATCAATTACCATGTGTGTGTGTGTTTGTGTGTGTGTGTGTGTGTGTGTGTGTGTGTACATATATATATATATATATATATATATATATATATATGTATAGAGCATTAACACACACATCGA
>JBBKCR010000022.1:2790742-2803531 GCA_037577295.1 Ladigesia roloffi
TTTACAAATTAATGGCCACTTAATTCAAATTAAGGTGTTTGGTGCATAAATTAAGGTAGAATTAAGAATATTTTAAGCACATTGTGTTTCATAGTGTTAATAACACTAAATTAAAGCCACAAGTGAATGTTTTAAATAATGTTAGTGTGCAATTTATGAAGCAGATTAATCTGGATGAGTTTTACGGTGCATATGTGTAAACATGCAAAAAGCCTTTTTTAAATGATCCCCAAACCAAAACTCTTTTCAGTGATGTATTCTGAGATCTGACTTTCTCCCATTTAACTCATTACAATAATTTCAACATAATTAGTAATAGTAATGATAAGTTGAAGAACCTCCAAAGCCCTATTTCAGTTATAGGTTTATTTTTTAGAACTTTCCAACCTAAGGATCATTTAGGACTCTTAATCTGTAATTATTTTATGGAAGAAAAACTTTGCATACAGTAATGTCTTCATCATTTTGATCCGCTAAATTCCCACCCAAAAGCTTGAAATACTTCATATTGCTTTTAACTCAAAGTATGACACAAGCAAATAATTTCATAAATTAGATTAACTCAAACAATTAATTTAATTAGCATTAGTCTGTGAGTCTTCTGTAGGAACTCAAAGGCACAAAGCCACTTCCTGCTCCAACCGACTCCCATGATAACTGCATAGTCCTACATGGGATTTTTATTGGCGCATCACGGAATATTGTTCATGTTTCAGGAACAGAATAAGCCACAGAGAGGAGGGGCCCTAAAAAAGACCCAAAAAAACAGAAATAAAAAGAGAAAGGGACTACGATTGTTCCGGTGGATGTGAGCAGAGAAAAAAAAGAACAAAATCTGATATTTGAATAATTGATAATGAGGTGATGTTTAATAATTCACTTGAACAAATCAGGGAATGTGGTAAGTTATTAATCTTTTAACCGCACACCTTGGTCCAACAGGCTAAAGCTTTATGTGAACAGACTATGGTGCAGTGGCCCCAGGTTCAGGAGTTTTGGGGGATAGAAAGCTCCCCTGAATATTCTGAGGTCCTGCATGCACTCAACTCTACTGAACTACATCCTTCACATATACGAGTATTCGTATATCCTGCTTGCCAGCGTATCAAGCCATCGTAGAAAAAAGAACTGAATCTCTGTTAACCGAAACATTCAAATGTCGTCTAAATTCACATCTGTCAGTGGGGTTTTTAATCAGATTGTGTAGTCATGAATTAGTTATAAAGATGAATCAGAGATCTTCGAGAAAAAAAAAGCAGTCGTTTTATCTGAAATGTCAGATTCACTTGAAGTGAGCAGCTTGTGACGTGCTTTTCACATCCTAAACATGCACATAACACCGTCATCCCCTTGTGCCAAACCCTAAAACTACATTATTCTTTATTACTACTAATCCTTTGAGTAAAAGTTGAGCTCACATGTCCCAAAAGATCAGACTATACAGTAGGAGCCCATAACCCATAGGCCAGTGTGGTAGATGGGAAGGACAGCTAAAAGTATTGTGTTCATCAAGGCGACGTGGTACAGTATAAGGTAACAAAGTCTTCATCTGATGCAGCTGATTGAGCAGGGGGTGCATCTGCTCCACGCAGAACCTCTCACCCAAGCCAGGATCAGATGAACAGATGAGAAAGAGGAGCAAGCGAAGTGCTGGGCACCTGCGGGACACCGCCCTCTACTCCCACTTTTTCTCTGTCTGCAGAGCTTTGCCCGTTGCCAAGCATCAGCCATGGCGTTGCCAGGCAAGCCGTGCATTATTAATGGTACAGCATCAGGCACATTCTGTCCCTCCCCACATTTAGCCTCAGCATTCAAGGTGGACACTGTTCTGCCAAACACACCAGCACCAGCATAGCTTTCAGACCTCTGTTAATAACTCAGGAAACCTATCTGCAGCTTTAGAAAGTGTTAGTGCACTTGATTCTACACTTGAGGTATCTCAAATTGACTTACCTGAGCACCAAAGCAGCCTGACTTGGAATGTGGTCCCATGTGCTGCTTCTCCTTCTTAGATCCCCCATCTCCCAGGTCCACTGCTGACTGATAGGCCTTGCTCCAAAGTCTCAAAGGAAACCGCCTCAGAAATCTCTTGTCATCTTGAAACTAGAAACACAAAGAACACTGGAGCTCGGTTGTCGTCCAAATTGCAAAGTGCAAACAGTCCATTGAGCGATTCAGGAGCAATCATCCTGGCATTTGTAAACGGATGTCCAAGTAAAGCATCCTAAGGCCTAGCGAGGCTTAGAGAAAACTGGCAAGAGCAAGCCTCTGCTTTGAAAGCCAGACGGGAGTGTGTGTGCAAGGGGAAGAGAGTGGCTGGAAGTTTATATGTGTTCTCCCTGAACCAGGGGACTGAATAAATAATACAATAGATATTCCTCTGATGAAGTCTCACCGCAGCATTCATAATTATTTCATTGTTGCTGTAATGAGAGCAGCGTCCCGCTGCACCATGCACTGTCAGGTACGGGTGCAGTGCCTCCAGGCGGACTTCCACAGCACCTACAGCAGTAGACAAGACCAATGAGTTACTGTCTACCAGACCAATGGTCATCTTTGTTGTGCCAATAAACCCGCACAGGGTAGAGAAAGTGTTAATGTTCCAAGTCACATGAGCCTTATACCTGTGAAGTTTTCTTCTGGGGCCAAAATCAAAATGTATTTTTCACACAGATGTCTCAAGCAAGCCAAAAAACAAGTTCCTAAACTTAAGAAAACATATCCTAGCATCCTAACTATACAAACAGCTAAAGATGGTGTTTCATGTTTTGGATGTTCAATGTCTATTTATGTTTTGTATTCCTGAATGCTGATATTTGACCTGTTAGATCTGCTGTGGTGTCTGCAATGTTCTGTATTTTGAGCGGAACAAAGTGTAATTTGACAGTCATTAATATGTTTTTGCAACTGAAAAAAAAAAAAGAAAAAAAAGCACAAAACACCAACCGGTCCATTAGTTATTCCAAATGGAAAAATGATTTCCACCAGGACAATATTAAGTAACTTTAAATTCCAGCTCCATTCCAAACACACGACACAGGCACATCAGTGAGTTTGTATTGCTGCATATACTAACTATTGACTGAATCTTAAACATCACAAACATCACAGCAATACTGTGACTCTAATATTATGATACTATGAATTTAAGACAGTAAATAGAAGAGAGAAATGGTCTTAAAAAAGAATAAAGTAATGGTCTGCTTTCCCTGAGCCCCCTCTGGGGCACTGTTATGATCTATCAAAGCAGAACCAGGAGCTCCTTAAAGCCGTAGTCAGACAAGACATGGGAGGAACAGCCTAGAGCTGAGTGGAGCGGGTGTCTTCTATACGCTAATCCTGTTAGCATTGTGAAGAGGAGGCCATGAAGCACAATGGCGCCCCATCATGAACCAGCTGGGTTCCTGTGTGCTCCCCCCATGGGCCCCCCGTTTCAGAACATCCCCCACTCCCCAGAGGCACCAAAAATGTAGTCCTCTCTGTTTCTGCCTACACTGTGTTGCTCAGTTGACCACCTGCATGGACCCTCCCTGCCACTGACTCTGAAATGACACCTCTAGAGCTCCATATTTTCATACAAAGCGTCACATTTGAGTTTTTACATTTCAGACCAGAATGTATTGGAAGAATGTATTTTTCAGCAGTGTCACATATTGGGTGGAAAAGTGTGTGCATGCTAAGATCCCAAAGACGGAAGATAACCAAGTTAAACTATCTTCACAGTGGAAATGTTGCAGTCTCACAGGCCTTTACGCTTTGCTATGGTCAGCATTCTTTGACTCAAAGCATTTCTACGCAGATTCTTTCACCCTTTCTCCATTCCTTCAATCTCAAATTCATTATCCACCCCACTTCAAGAGGTCTGCACATCCTTTACACACAAATATACTGCTTCTCTTCAAAAATCAACACAAAACAGACCAATAATGGACACAGCAGCACTTTGAAGCGCCGGGTACACAAAGCATGCCCAATCAAAATAACTAGTGAGACAGCAATATTCCATTTAAAGACGAGAAACAAGGGTGAAAACAGAAGATAGTGGAGACAAGAAAGGATAGAGGTGCTTACTGAGGCAGCGGCTATGAGAGAGGGGCGGTTTGTGACCTCTAATTAGAAAGATAAACCCACATTGAAGAGAATCAATGGGAGAGCATCACTCGGAATTTCAGGCCGCATGCTGAACGCCCTGCATAAACATATTTGGCCTCAAGCAAAGGCATTAATATTTCAATAAATAAAGAAGAAAGGAGATCCAAGACAAATGTTTGAGCTTTTGGCCCTTTTCCTCTTTTCTGTGTTTCTCCTTTGGCTTCTAAATAAATGCCTGCCAGTTATCTACATGTCATACAGCACATCTGTCTCCATGTGTCATCCCTGTTGTATGGAAAGCAGTTGGGAGTACAGATGAAACAGAACTGCACAATTCTCCACAGCTTTGGGAGAAGGGAAGAAAAAAAAACAATAAAAAGGCCCATTCCTTTCTTTGCACTGTTCTGAAACACTGGAGACAGAAATGAAACTGAAATTTACATATCATTAATCTGCCTTCCACTCTTCACTTGTATATTTACATCATTTTGTTTGTTTATTTGTTTTTTCCCTTTGTTTACTCTCCTCTATTCTTGTAGAGCAAAAAAAAATTGTGGATATCAAGTGTGATTACATGCAAGTTTACAAAATGTAAGAATTGCATATTCAAAATTACAAATGATGTAGTACAAGTCAGGCTACTTCTGTTGGTTTATTTGTCTCTTAAGTGGCTGCATGCTCAGAAAAGGAGCTAACTTCTATCATTCTTTCTCATTCTTTCTTTCCATTGATTAAAATGGGCTACTACACAAGGTCATTTATAAGAAGTTCCATTTAGAGACACTGACACAAACAAAAAATGCCATATGAGTTTTACATTCTGCTCAAATCATCACCACTACGATGTCTCACTATGGTCTTCGCCCAACCATGCGGTCCAGATTGTGGGCCATGGCTGCAGGGGTCTTAGGTGGGGGTTCTTAAGGCCCAGCACCCTGCTTGCTCTGGAACAAGTAAACAGGCCTGTACTTTAAAGCTTTTACACGTCAGTTTGGGAGTAGACACACTTTATGTCCAACTGCTGTAAGGCTCGTCTGCATAATTCATAAGCACTCAGTTAATCTATTGATCTGTGCTTTTCCAGAGTTAGTGTGGCCGGTGCTGCCTGGATGTGAAATGGCAGGTAAACCTGGAAGGCTGTGAAAAGAAAGAAAGAGGGAAGAGAAAGAGGGAGGTGTGGCAAATATGTAAAAAAAAGGAATAAAAGCAATTAGTAATCTATACTGTATGTTATGTATTTTTTTAATTAAATCATTAAATATTTTAAATTCAAATATTTTAACTGACATAAAAAGACAAAGACGACATATAAAATATTGCTGTCATCAGCAGGCAAAAAAGGTATTGAATTTTCTTCTCGGGGAATGTATCGTCCTAAGGAGGCATCACATCACATCACATCCCAGTAAGGTTGCTATCCATAACCTCTGCTGCCATGCATATTTCATGGCTCTTTGGCCACTGACCTGTCAGTAAATGAAGTTCTCATGCTCACATGTTGTCCTGTCGTGTCTCATCTTCCATTCTAAAACAGCTCATACTCTGGCGTCATCCCTTCTTTTCTGTCCATCCCTCTCAACTCATTAAAAGCAAGAGTGAAGAGCACTACAACACCAAACCCTTTCCACCAGGTGCAGCTCTACACGTCTCCTTTCAGCTAAAATGCTGCTAATTTTCTTGATTTACAACAACGCTTGGATGAGAGTGCAGCATGTTTTCCGTACCTAGAAGCAGGTCAACATAACAGGATATCTCTTGATAAGGACAGGAAGAAGTGTGCCCCCCACACACACACCTTTGGATTTGTATCTTTAATTTGCGTTGGCAGTCAATAAAATATTTACCAGGAACCCTAAAGGCAATTACATTAAAGTGTGTAGTTAGACACCCTTTCCCCTCAGCACCCCTGCAGAACGAAGTCGCTGATTTGGTGAATGGTCACAGACCTGCGTTAGATTTTACACGCTATCAATAATTAATCAATTGGCATGAAATGGGAAGGAGAAGTCTAACAGGAATCATAGTGACATAGAGAGTAAAGAGGGGGAAGTGAGGTATGTGCCCTCTTCTGCACGCTGCAGAGTTTGTCCATTTGCTCAGTGTACCAGAAGGATTCATTGTGGTGATGGCCTTGCCTTCTGCCTCTCGCCCTGCTGCCCCATGACACACAGACACACCTTACACATAATGGGATGGTCAGTGTACAGTAAAAGTGGACAGACTCATCTGAGAGTAGTACAAGCTGAACAAATGGGTTCAAAGTGGGGTAAAGCGTCTGTATCTGTACTGGACACTGAAAACTGCTGGGAGAACCACATGGGACAACAGGAATGGACTTTTTTTTTATTACAAATTGTTAACTCTAATGAAGCATGGAGCTAATACCTAGCTTTTTGTTATTAGATATTTTTATGTTTTTGTAAAAGCACTATAAATGAACACGCAAAAAACAGCTTAATGACTTAATGAGTTTTATAAAGAGGGCTCGGTCCATTGAGTAAGATCCTCCTCTTTACAAATGTGCAAACATTTCGCATTGTTTTTTTTTTATTTATATTTTTTAAATGAAGCCAGACTATCAAATACAAATGTACGAGCCATCTACGCTGCACAGCCTATTAACTAGAAGAGGAACAGCCAATACAACCAATTCCCCATTCCTGCATTAATATTCATTGAGGAAAATGTTCCATTAGCAATAATCAAGCACTTCCCCAGGCTTGTTTGCAGAAAACTCATCAGGAAAGGGAGTGCAGCTCCATGCTGGCAGCCTGGCAGAGGAAGTAGAGATGACATGAGCAGAGGAGAGAAGACAGACGATGGAACAGGTCAATGCATTCTCAGGTAAGTTTGTGTGGGTGGGCAGATATGACAGATGATACCACTCAGTCCGTATATGCAGACCTGCACATTAACCAGGTGCTTTTTGCACTGCAACGACACAGTTTTCTGCCTTTATGACTCTCTCTCTCCTTTTTTAGTTTGGGGCTGGTGTCCCTGGTGATGGTGGTTGCCAGGGGAGAGGTGGCAGCACTGATATATATATTTGAAGAGTGAGTGCCAAGACTCTAGTGGAGAGGCAGGCACGAGGGGGACAATGTTGCTGGCAGTGTTTGCTGCTCAGGTTTCCGAGTCAGACTCGCCGGGACTGACTCTTCTATTGTGGGCTTCTATTGTCAGTGTCTGGGGTTTCAGCTCCAATTAGAATGATGGCTATGTGGACTCTATACAAGCCAAAGAAAGACAGCTTGCGTGCGTCAAGCTTTAAACCTGTATACATTTAAAATAAAATCAAGAGCTTTTTAAAACTGGTTAAAAGTGCAAAACATTGATCATGGGCTGGTATATTGTTGCGCTTCATTAAAAAGATACCGAGATACTGTTTTCAAATATCCAAAATAACTAGCATCTGTATTGCCAGTGACTATATAAGAGCAATGATAACTGAGGGGCTCTACAATCTGGTGGATGGATGGCTTTGTACTTGTCTGACAATAAATATTTATGATAAATATTTCATTGCAGTTGCCATGTCCATTTTGAACTATTTATGCTCTAATTGGGAATCCATATTGTGGTGTGTACCACAAAGTAAAAGGGCAATGATTAATTCATGCACGAAACTTATATGGCTTAGTATAGAGCAAATACCAGACGGGTCCATGTCGCGTTTCGATTAAGAAAATAAAATCAAGCGGTTTGACGGACAAATTCGCTTACAATCAATTAAAATATTAGCCGATGAAACGAGCAGGTTGACCAGTAAGGATGTCAGAAATAGAGGTTATTCGCCTCACTGTGAATCGGTTTAAGGAAACATACCGGTTCATTGATGAGCGAATGAGAACCGATGCGCTAGGTGAGCGTACATGCCACACTGTTCCTCAGTGTAGTTTCGGGCATCCTGCGATCTGTCAAAATGATTTCAGCACTAGTTAAAGCACGTGACTGAATGCAGGGTACTAGGAGACCTGGGAGGGGGCGTGTTCGGGTTGAGCGCACCAATGGCGCTGGAGGAAAGTTGCAGAGGGCGGGTCTGCGAGGAAACCGTTATATTAAGGTGCCAGGGTGAATCCTTACTGTATCCGACTGTTAACGGTCCGCTCTAGGGCGCGCCTCGGCCGGAGTAGGAATACCTCCTGTAGGCAGAAGCCGTGCCTGTCTCTTCCGGTCACCGCCTTTCTAGATTACTTTCGTTATTTTCCCGATACTAAGCGGAGTAATACGGATCTAAACAAGGAAAACGGTAAACAACCTTCTCTAACTTCTGCAATCATGATGTCCATGAACAGCAAGCAGCCTTTCAGCATGCATCCCATCCTGCACGAGCCAAAGTACACGCCTCTCCATTCCAGCTCGGAGGCCATCCGGAGGGCATGCCTGCCCACGCCGTCGGTGAGTCTCTCCTCTTCCTCAGTCTCTCCTCTTCCTCAGATCTTGTATCCAGCAGCAACTCAGCCGAAACCGTGCCAGGGGTTCAGTTATGATTTCACAAAAGAGACACGAAACTGTGATATCAACTCTTTTTTATCAAACAAAACGTGTATAAAACCAACTTTTTAGCTGCTTGAGTGCAAAAGATACGAGCGTGATTTCTCTATTGGCCCAAAAATGTAAAAATACAAAAAACATATTTAAAGCTGCGTCTTGACATGATTTGCTATGTAAAATTAAAAGTTGCACTAAGACATAGAATTTGTGTTCCAAAATGAACATTTAAGTGTTGACATTAGGAAATCTGCGCTATAATTTAAGAAAAATACGCCGATGAATTTAAAGTTGCACTGTGACATTAAGAAATTAGCGCTGTGAAATGAAAAGTGACGTGAAATTGCGGTATAACATTTAACAACTGCGTTGTAATTAATATTAGATTTTAGCATTGTGAGGTGGTATGTTGCTTGTTTTGCTTTTTTTTGGAAAAACCATATATGTAAGATGGGCAAAGTGAGAATTTCACTTGGCAGATAAAGATGCAGACGGTGTGATGGCAAATAAGTGAAATTATTTTTAGCTCGTCAGTGCTCATGTGTCTTCTCTGTTTTTTGCGGCCTTCGCAGCTGCAGGGCAACATCTTCGCAGGCTTCGACGAGACTCTGCTACAGAGGGCTGAGGCGCTGGCAGCGGTGGACATCGTGGCGCAGAAGAGCCACCCATTCAAGCCCGACGCCACGTACCACACCATGACCACCATGACCAGCATGACGTGCACGCCCACCTCATCGTCGGCGCACCTGCACCACCCGTCAGTGCTCACCTCTCACCACCACCACCACCACCACCACGCGCACCACCAGGCCGCGCAAGGCCTGGAGGGCGACCTACTCGAGCATCTGACCCCCGCAATCTCCCTGGGCGCCATGCCAACGTCCGACGTGGGATCGGGCCACTCGCACATGGCCCTAAATCACATGCAGCCGCACCACCCGCAGAGCATGAGCATGCACGCGCACGGCCTGGGCTCGCACGCACTCGGCGGCGGGGGCGGAGGCGGAGGAGGCGCCCCGGACTCGGAGCCCGATCCGCGCGAGCTCGAGTCTTTCGCCGAGCGCTTCAAGCAGCGGCGGATCAAGCTCGGCGTGACCCAGGCGGACGTCGGCGCGGCGCTGGCCAACCTGAAGATCCCGGGCGTGGGCTGCCTGAGCCAGAGCACCATCTGCCGATTCGAGTCCCTCACGCTCTCGCACAACAACATGGTAGCGCTGAAGCCTATCCTGGAGGCCTGGCTGGAGGAGGCTGAGCGCGCGCAGCGCGAAAAGATGACCAAGCCCGAGATCTTCAACGGCGCCGACAAAAAGAGGAAGCGCACGTCCATCGCGGCTCCCGAAAAGCGTTCGCTCGAGGCCTACTTCGCCGTGCAGCCGCGACCTTCCTCCGAGAAGATAGCCGCCATCGCCGAAAAGCTGGACCTCAAAAAGAACGTGGTGCGCGTGTGGTTTTGCAACCAGAGGCAAAAGCAGAAAAGGATGAAGTTTTCCGCAACGCACTAGGGGCCATTTATAGTTATTTATTAATTTATTTGTTCGCTTATTTATTTATTTATTCCTCCGTGGTAGGGCGAAAAGCAAGAGGGAAGGAGAAAGTGGTGGTGTTGGGAGGGCTCCGGCTGACTGTGAACCGTCCCAGTGACTGGAAACAGCACAAACTGTCCCAGAAGAGGACACTCAAAACGCTCTCAATCATGGAGAAAACAGAACACAGACAGAGAACGCGCGCGTGCGTGTGTGTGTGTGTGTGAGAGAGAGAGAGAGAGAGAGAGAGAGAAAGAGAGCGAAAGAAAAAGAGAGAAAAGAAAAAAGAGATGGCGAGGAAGACATCAACTAGTGGCAATTAATTATTGTACAAAAGGGAAATAGAATAATAACGATTATTCTCTTAAATAACTCTTTTATATTAATTCGTGTACATACTTGTGAATACATTGCACCTCCGTGGAGACAGCGTCGTCCTTTTTCTGTATATTTATTTATTTTCTTCTTTTTGAGCAATGAAAACATGTAAAAAAAAGAAAAAAAAGAAAAACCCTTAACCGTTTCTCGAGTTCCACAGGAAGAGAGGATTTTCGAGAGAGGAGGACTTACTGTAATACACTGCATGTTTTTTACTGGGCGTTCAGTTCAGTGTTGTTTTCTAGTTCTAATCCCCCTCCCGCACACACACACACACACTAAACAATTTCTAATGCATTGCAATAAGGGAGAACACGCACAGGCACGTATACACATACACACACACTCCCACGATAGGCTATCAGTCTGTGTCTACCTCATGATCCTTGTCCTGACACTCTACGCACCCTCATGGTCATGTTGGAACTTTAAAAAAGCAAACAAAAAAACATTCGTGTTTGAACCTTTTTTTTTCTTTTTTTTTGTTTCACCTCGTTTTTGTTTGGAGTAGATAGAAATTGTTCTCATGTCTCACTGCAACGATGCTTTGACAATCAAATGGTTAGAAAAATAATGTAAAGGCCCTTCTGTGTCCTCAACTGACCAGCTAATATCTGATGTCTTTATTATTATTATTATTATTTATATTGCCGACACTGTAGAAGGGAACATTAATTAGCTCATACCGCATTCTCACAAGCTCATTGCACTTTGTGATACTAGTTTTTGACTTATTTATACTTTCGGATTGTTTATTGTTTTTTTTTTTGTTGCTTATTTATTTGTTTGACATTAATTTATTTCGAGCTTTTTTCATTTGTGAACGTGTTAAAATGTGTCTGTGTAAGAGACAGAAATTCAAATAAACCATGCACGTCTTACCTCACTGCCTGCAGTTCTTTTTCAGCTCTACACTCTTCATAGACTCCACAACATTTCAAACAGTATTTACTACTCAAGCACTCCACGCACTCGTCACACTCGTCACACTTTTCGCCCTCCACACACTCCACACGCACTTCATACTCCGCAGAGTCCACACACTCCTCAAACACAAAAGTACAGAATAAGAATGGTTTAATGAACCTGTAGTTAATATTTCTTCTTACATTTACGGCATTTAGCAGACGCTTTTTATCCAAAGCGACTTCCATTCCCTAACTACAGGGGGCGCTCTCCCTGGAGCAACTTGGGGTTAAGGGTCTTGCTCAGGGACCCAGTGGTAGTGCTGGAGGTAGGATTCGAACCCAGGACCTCATGGTCCAGAGGCAAGTGTCTTACCCACTGAGCTACCTCCACCCTTCTTCATATTTATCATTTTCCTCCTATTCTTATTCTTTCTGTTCTTCATATTCTTCTTCTTCTAATTGTTCTTCTTTTTTTATTATTGTTTTCGAAACATAAATTGAATGACTAAAAACTAAACATTTAAATGTATGAGAAGAAAACTTGATTATAAATGATGTGATGTTTTCGTTTATTTGTTTTTTTTTATATTTACACACCGATTACCGTGAAGAGAAGAACCGAAATAGTCCCCCTTCTGTTCTTTATCGCTTCTTCCGAAATCCGCTAAACAGAATGAAACAGAATATAAAAATGAAATTAAATACATGATTAGCGAGAGTGTGCCGCCTGAGGTCCGGGTTTCGCCCCGCACGGTGTTCAGCAGTCCAGCAGGTGGTTTTGAGACTGTAAAATCAGTTATTAATGAATAATAAATAGGAGCTGTTATGATAGTATTGATTTCTGTATGTGTTTATCAAGAAGTTCCGTTCACTGAACCGTCCGATCAGGTTTTAGAACAAGTAGAAGTGAAACAAAATAATACTAAAAGTAATAATAGTACTACTACTACTACTAATAATAATAATAAATAAAATACAAATAGTAATAATAATAATAAATGATAATAATAATAACAATAATAATAATAATAATAATAATAATAATAATAATAACAAAAACAACAATAATTAGGAGAACAATAACAAGACGAATATACAATATGTTGTATACAACTATAATTAACAGTCTGCTTCTTCTTCTTCTTCTTCTTATTATTATTATTATTGTTATTATTATATTTGATAATAAATACATCATAAAGAATTTTCATATCGTTAATTTTACCATATGTAAATACGAAAATTATTATTAACAATAGTGGTCAGTAATTACATATAATCTGATAATATTATTTTTTTATCTATTATTTATCTATCTATCTGACTTTCTATCTATCTATCTATCTATCTATCTATCTATCTATCTATCTATCTATCTATCTATCTATCTATCTATCTAT
>JBBKCR010000022.1:2810102-2826361 GCA_037577295.1 Ladigesia roloffi
ATAGATAGATAGATAGATAGATAGATAGATAGATAGATAGATAGATAGATAGATAGATAGATAGATAGATAAGATAAATAGACAGACAGACAGATTGATATAACTTTTTCTATCCGTCTCTGGTCGAGTGGCCCTAAACGCTGGAGGAATCAGATATGAGTAAACACAGTCCTGGCGTCCCTCACCAATTGTTATTCATAGAAGGGATAAATATTTCATATCTTCTAAGGATACCTTTTGTTAACAGAATTACCCAACAAGCGCCCCGCGATGAATTCGATTTCGGTGCGCAATGCCACTAAGTCGGGTAACTTATAATAAAGGGGGTAGGACGCCGGGGTCCAAATCTGGCCTTGCTGATCCTGATCTCGGAGCCTTTTAATTCTCACCAACAGACCCAGACACTCCTTCCCTGGCCCTTTCAGGCCATGAATAATGAATTGATAAGCTAATAAGTGGGTAAACAATGAGCTCCCTGTAATTACTGCAGCTCTGCAGCCGTGGTCAGGGAGGAAATGTGTGTGTGGGGTTAGTGTGGCGGTGGTGGGTGGTTGGGTCCTTAGGGTTAACGATCCGTTAATATAGGTTTGGCGAAAAGTACCAAAAGCAGCAAATAACCTGTTTTAATGTAGATGTAAGGCCAAAACACGACCAGCATGTATATATTGGTATGGGTTTTATTCGTATCTATCTCTCTAGGTTGCTTGATGTTTACTCGACTACCTGTTGAGGTAACTCAGAGAAAACATATTTTGGTTTGGTATGGAAGATATAGCCTCCTCTGTCGTTCTTTCACAAGCTCTAATCAAGTTCATTTAGTTATCAGGATTGAGGCTTGCAGTGTTCTGTAAAAGAAACAGGCCCAACCATTAAGGCTTTAAACAGAACACAGTGATGAATCGAGCTCAGATAAAAAAATCCGGGGGGAGATGGGGGGACAGAGCTGACAGAAGGAATTTGAATTCCTGGAGTGGGGTCAGTCACTCACCTCAGTAATTGACGGAGAAGCGGAGAGCAAAGGGAAGGTTTTGATCCTCCTCGACACGGGCCATTAAAAGAGCCAATTACACAGCCAAAGCTAAATATTAGCCCCGGTTTAAAACCCGTAGCACGCGAGCCACGGGCTGACAAGCCCTGAGAACCCACTCTGCCTCTCACCCAGACCTCCTCACTTCTAATAACTTTATTTCAAGGCGCTCCCAGTGCACTTCTACAAGACACGCTTAATAAAATGATGCAAGGCCATTTTAGTATATATAATGCTGGTGACGATTGTGAGTTTGATAAAGAGTATAATATTAATACCACCACCAACAACAACAATAGCAATAATAACAAAAATAATAATAATGTCGAAAACAACAACAACAACAACAATAATAATACTAATAATAATACTAAAAGAAGAAGAAGAAGTATCATTATTGTTATTAGAAGTAACAGTAGTATGGTGGTAGTAGTAGTAGTAGTAAGAGTAGTAGTTGTTGTAGAATCGCCACCAATTAAAACAAGAAGGGAGCCGGCCATTCTGTTCGAGCATTACTACCCCAAACGAGTCTCGCGTGTAGAGGTTGCGTATTATACTGGATTTAATATTAATGGATTTTTTAAGCTTGACGCTAGCATATTCATGAGAACCCTCTAATGGAGGCAACGCGAAACAGAGCTAATGCCCAGTGACAGTATTGATAGGTTTAAATCTGTCAGCGCACTTCCCCACTGGCTCATAACATCACAAGGCTTAGATTTTTTTATTGTAAAAAAATAAAAATATGTAAGCAAAGGAGACCTTGGCAAAGGAAGAGGGAAGTATGCACTTCTGTTCTAATTAAACTGCTTTCTGTTTGTGTGAAATTCAAGATGCGTCAGGGGAAAGAAATATAGTTGGGAAATGCATTCTATTCTCTCTCTATACATATATTAGGGGTGTGCAGAGCGGCCGCTATTTGTATCTTTATTTGTATTTGTTAAAATGGAAAATTATTCGTATTCCTATTTGTATTCGTATTCCGGTCAAATTCTTAATGCAGCGCGCAAACAATGTCAGAATCTGAACATGAGCGTGTGATCGGGGAGGGGGAGGGCGGGGAAGCGGAATATCTGAAAGTGAAAGTTATCAATCCGTCACACGTGAACACATCACTGCACACAGTGTGAACAGCACGAAATTCCTCCTCTGCATTTAAACCCGTTCACCAAGTGAAGCAGCGGGCAGCAATGAATTCTGCACCAGTGTGGAGAAGTGTGTGGAGACGTTCTCGGGAGCAGTGTGTGAGGAGCAGTGTGTGGGGAGCGGTGTGTAGGAACGGTACTTACTCAGGGTACCTCAGAGGTTCCTAGCAGTCTGGAGGCTCGACCCATGACTTTCTGATTGCAGGGCGTGTGTAATGGAGGGAGGCAGTGCCTCCCGAATACAAATATTTGTTTAAATATTTGTCCGAATATTCTTAAAAAAACACGTTATTCGTGCGTATTTGTATTTGTATATGTTTAATATATACAATATATGTTTCACCTTTTCCACAAAACCCAAAAGCAAAATGGCCATCCCATATAAGCAATGAAAAAATATAAAGAAAGCAAATAGAAATCATTATGAAGTGTTGTGCTTGGAGGATAAAGTGAAGAGATTGTGTTGCAGAATAGCTCTAACATCCTCTTTGATTATCAAAGGCCCTTGAGTGCACTAATGCACCTCTGTATTAGCATGTTTTCCTGGATGCCACAGGCTAGTACTCTGCCATGCCTTTGACATGTCAGAACTCATAACAGTCAGACTTGCCTATATAAAAAATGCGGTATGTGTGTGTGTGTGTATTTGAGAGAGAGAGAGCGAGAGAGCGAGAGAGAGAGAGAGAGAGAGGGCAATGTGAGAGTACAATAGACAGACAGAATGAAAGATAGAGAAAAAGAATTCTCCACTCTCTATCAAAAATAATCGGAAAACTTTACTGAATAAATTGTTTATGCAAAGACTGCACACTTACACAGAGGTACAAAGACAAGGACAATATTAAAATAATATAAAAATTAAAATAATAAAGTTAAAAATAAAAGAAAACCCTCTTTTGTATTATATAAACATAACTGCAATGTAATCCGTCAGTCACAATAACAAATGTGCATAAACTGTGTGTGACAATGGAATAGAGAATTGGGGAAAATATGTGTTTCTATTGCACCCAGCACAAACATGCCCTTACAACTTTGTGGTACTTTAGTATTAATGTCACATTTTGTCACATGAACTGATGTAGAGTTATTACATATTTCAAAACCAAGACAATGTGATACCATTGTTTGACTCTACATCATAAAA
This sequence comes from Ladigesia roloffi, assembly GCA_037577295.1. Classification (NCBI taxonomy): domain Eukaryota; kingdom Metazoa; phylum Chordata; class Actinopteri; order Characiformes; family Alestidae; genus Ladigesia; species Ladigesia roloffi. Next base: position 2,813,422 of record JBBKCR010000022.1, read on the forward strand.
ATTGAATAATGCAAAGCGCCTGTAGCGGAGGAGAGGCAAGTCTTATTCTGCAGAAATGAAGCAAAGAAAGGATATTTCCTCATGTTTCATGATAGTATGCAAGATTTATATTAGCAGCGAATAAGCTACATTTTCCGGTAAATATTTCAGGTCTCTTTTCTCAAGTAATCTTTCTAACAAAGTGCTCGTTCACACTCAACATGAGTGTTCGAGTCACTGGAAAATGAAAGATTCTCATTCAAATCTAAAACGCTCCTTGATGTCTATAGCAAGTTGATCCTTGCATGCACTGATACATTTTTATTCCACTAACTGAGAGTTGTTCCATGCTGGGTATATAAGTACCGAGCAAAAAATGAGTATGTATGAATTTCTGGAATCTGTGGGAGGAGTTGAGGCTATAGAGGAGCATTATAGAAGCTTGAGGGGTCCTACTCACTTCTCATTTGCATTGTTTTCTGTGTAGCTCCTAAACCTTTGGACAAGTCAAACTCAGCCAGCAGGCCCAAGATGAAATGTGTGGACCAAGTAAGGGAGTCAAGAACATCTCTGGGCATACCAACTAGCTTAGGTTACTCTGAGCTGCTTCTCCAGATGTCTGTAAAAATAAACAATGTAGAAGAACGAGGAGCAGCAGAGAAAGCATCCAAAGGAATGCAAGCCACAGAAAGAGGCAGCAAGTGAGCCATGAAGGATTACAAAAAGAAAGAGGAGAGCAGAATAAGAATTCCCTTTACCTTTTCTCATACTCCCACCCCATTATTTCTCCTGTGTTGCTTTCTTCTGAAATCACCCCGAGGCTAAGCACTCTCCTGGGTGGCTAGCCTGAAGCCTGCCTTGTTTTCACACACTGGTAATCATTTCACTGGCGGAGAATGAAGGCTTTTAAAAGATCGTCCCCCCACAAGCTCCACTTTTTCTCGACCAGGCCCTTTTTGGTGTAACTGTATTTGCCTTGCAACATCTGCACTCATCTCTGATCTCCAAATTCTGATCAGCCCTCAAGTCGGCCCTTGTATCCACCATTCTCTCTGGCTCTCAGGCAAAGCCTCTTCAGCCACTCTCTTTCTCTCCCCAAGATGGTTCACTCAAGGCCTTCATCAGAGCCAGGACTGCTGGGCTACTTTTCATCTACTTTTCCTATAAAAAGACACTGAGAAAGCAAGTGGGCCTGAGGGTGGGGGCTGAGGGTTGTTTTGGGGTTGATATTGGGCCTTTTGTGGATTCAACACAGTCCGCTGTCCAATTTGAAACTGCTGCCTTCCGTATGCAGTTTTATGCCTCCGCCTACACATCGGGTCTTCTCTCCTGACATGATTTTTTAATCTTGCCATATCAGCCATCCGCTACAATCTAGGCAGCAGGAGTCTGAGTTTGAGAGACTCAAGTGTTGTGTTCTGGGCTCAAGGCCAATAGCTAATATAGTGGAACAGTGGCTTGGCTGACTTAAGACAAGTGTTTTCCAAAACAAGACAGCTTAACAAATGATCAGACTTCTTATATTTCTTTCTGCTCAATCAGAATTCCAAGACAGTCAAACCTAAATGACATTTTTTTCCTTTGTAACCAGAGGTAGTTCACACAAGACCCAAAATCTTGGAAACCGTTGCCATTTCCATTCTTTGGGAGCGATTGCAACCAATTTTATTTGAATATCTTTGCTTAACGTGCTTTAAATGCACAAAATATCAGTCATGATGAAGAAATGTACTCCTTGGTTGAAGAGAACAGAGGTAATAAGTTATGAAACTGCCTAGTCAAAACAAATACATGGTTCTTTAACACAGTAATACAAAAAGAAAGAAAACTGAACGCTGAGGATGTACTTTTCCAGGTTCCTTGGAGATTTAGTTTTTGATACAAATCAAGATTTCTCATCAAGGATACTGTGTGCCTACCAAACATTTTACATTCAAGCGGAGTCACGTGCCATAAAGGGGTGTGACTATTTGTTTCTCTGCCTGGCTCAGTACATGAGATGGTAGATAGGTTGGTGTGCAGTGAGGGCTACAGCTCCATTGTTTGTGGTGTCCCAAGTGGTATTAAATAAACTCTAAGAAGGACGACAAATGCTAGGGGAATTGATCACTACTATGGTGTGAATTCGAGCAAACGATGTGTGTAACACAAATGCGTATTGATCTTGATGCCTGCTTCGCGACAGCAGAAGTGTGTAGCCACCACTGTCCTGCCACTGAAAGAAAGATATTTTATTTAGCCGCTCCTCCAGTCAGCGCCTGCTCATGAATTATGCAGCTGCAGGCCCCTGTAACAAGCTCCAGCTCAACTCTACACCTTGTGTGTGGCTTAAAATATAGATAAAAGCTGAACAGTGAGCTACAAACGCCATGTTTTTTCTCTCCTCAGGACAGAAGAAAGTCAGTGAAGGAAGAGGTCCACTGCAATTAAGAGAGGCTGCTGCACAGTAGGTCTAGATCAACTCTCTCCCCAGTGTGCTCTGGAGGCAGGGAGCCAATCCACTTGCTGAATGAATCGAACAAAATCAACAACAGAGGATTATGTGCTGTTGTCTGATGTTACTTATCAGATTCTTGAACAAGTCTATGATGGTTCATATTATGTAATGCTGCTGATGTAACACATTGTTCATTCAAAGAAAAAATGCGGTACATAAAACCATGCCATAGCTTCAGATCTTCCAAAATGAGAACATTTTATTAATGCATTGTGACCACTGAATGGCACTTTTTTGGTCAAAGCTCCTGATAGTAACCAACACACTCCGCCTAGTGTTGCACCTGTCCACATACTCCCTGAGAGACAGGGCTGTTCTTAGAATTGAGCTCTTTTCCCTCATTTCCCTATTATGCTGAATACAAATAAATTTGTCTGGCAAGTTAGCCTCAATGAGTTGCATGACCGTAGCTCATTATGACTCCTTTATGATTTTTTTTGCATCACCTAATGAATCATATCAGTGCAAAAATCTAGAGCTTCACCAGCCAATATCTTGTGAAGTAAAGGTTCATACTTCACAATTTCTGGCATGCTGCATCTTTGGATGTATGCCAAAATATGTGCCATTTTGTCCATAGGGGGCACTGCAGCTGACATATTTGAATACCTTCAAAAACCTTTAAAATTTAGCAATTTCTTAAATGTTCATCAACCACCAATAACAATTTGACTATATTCTTGATTATATATAACTACAACAATGTTTCCCCTATTTTTCTACCATATTTCTGTCTACTTGCAAAATAAATTTTATGTTATGAAACATTTACAAAATACAATATTCCACTAAACCTAAAATATACAGCAAACATTTTATTCTATTGTTACCGCAAGCAACAACACTCAAAATAAAACAATTAAACCATATCATATCACTGTATTTTACAAATTCTCTTAACTTTTATGGCATATTACTGCAATTTTAATTTTAATAAGCAAATGGCCACAGGGAAAGAAGTTTCTGTTAAGTAGTGTATGTAGTGTAAAAAAAATACAATAAAATTTCTCCGGAATTACTCTGTGAAGGCACAATACCTTGGATCCCACAGGATGATGTGACCAAAACACTGTAAAGCTATTTCCATGAGTCAGTGATGTGGGGCAAATTTAAAAGCTTCATTTAAATGGGAGAAAAGTTAAAAATTCAGCTTTCAATTTACCTACACACATTCTTTTTTGTGGATGTTGTCTAAACAGAAATAATTTAGGGGGTGATGGAAAATTGGTGTTAAACCATCAAAAACTTTATATCAAACAAATAAAAAGTTCCCCAATAAACAATACTTCACCTAGTAAGGCATAATCTCTCAACAGAACATTAAATGATAAATAAAAGCAAGTTTGTAACTTTCTTTAAAATATTAGGGTTAGGGATGCACAAGTTTGTCACAGATTTTAAAAAATATACGTGTCACCCATGTCATATATGTTCTTACATGTCAATTATACAGCTTAAATTTAAAAATTGGAATTAGACAACATATTAGGTGCTTCAAACTAGGCTCATCACTGAGCACATATAAATGGAGGTCCTGCTGCAAGGGTCACAAAGCCACTCTCACTCACAGACACAAACACACACAATAAGATTTGACTTACCTTGATCTGCTGTACGATGTTTTTGTCTGAAATCACAAAATTAGAAAAGTTCACCTTGAGAATTCTTGTTGTCAGATGCTTTTTCCACAATGAAATAACATGAACACCAAGTGCAGTTGACAAATTCATCAACAAACAATGGTCTTTGTTTGTGACAGTAACATGTTCAGAGGATGTTACTGGTTTGTATAAATAAGGGTAATTGATATTTTTCATAAAACATGATATACAGATGGCAATGGCATGCTTTTTAACATATTTTTATATAATTTCTCAAAGATTATTTAAAACATGGGTGTTTTCAGCAGATGTTCTGCACAGCATTGTGAAACTCATTTTTATGCTTTGGCCTGATTCTATTTTCAAGTGGTATTTTTAAGTCAAGCAATTGTTGAATGAGTACACTTAAAACTCTTTATGTTGAAAAAATGTGTAATATAAAGTGCACTCATTCTTACTTTTTTTAAATGGTAGAAATACTATTTCAAACATAACAAATAATGTGGAACTGAAGTATATGTCCCTAAGTCTGCAAGTGGTTTAGGCGCATAGCACTTTTCAGGCAATAGCTTAAGCTTTTGTCTGGCAAGTTGGCCTCTAGGGGTTGTGCGATTTTCGCTCATTTTGAAATTTCCGGTCTGTTTTTTGCATCACCAGGTGAATAATGTCAATACCTAGAGCTTCAACAATCGAAATCTTGTGCTGCATCTCTGGAAGTCTGCTAAAATGTGTGAAATTATGTCTATAGGTGGCACTGCAAATAATCAGTTTCCCTCAAAAAACACAAGATACCATTCGGAGATTCCTTAAATTCCAACAGGCTATGACAATTCAGCAAACAATGCATGCCTGTGTGAATGGCTAATCTTAATTTCATTTTGTAGACACATTCATAATTGCATGTAGAAGCTATTTACAGAATTTTGAACAAATCTGACAAACTATTTCACTAAAACAAGTCAAAAATGTATTTTGTCTTATGCAACAATGTCAAAATTTAAACTTCTACTATGAAAAACTTTTAATCCATTGTTCCTACAAATACCAACTCTCCCAATAACACAATAATTAAACACAAAATACCACATTATATTATCAAAATATTCATTTAATCCCATATCATTCAATACACATTTTCTCTTCTGGTCATGTTATGCACTGCAGTGAAATCCGTTTATTTTATCAGGTGTGAAATGGGAGAATACCTGTAGATTCAGCTGTTCAGTGCCCATGGCAAACCACTATGATTTACAAGAGAACCACTTCAGCAATCCAGAACATTGGTTTGATGGAGTCTCTAAAATTGACCATTTTTCACTAATAAGAAACAACACCTGAAGAAAATCTTCTGGTCATGCACATTTATCCAATATAAATATATTAAACATGAAAAAAAAATCTTAAACCTGAAATGTGCCTTTAAGTACATAGATGTGACCCAAATAAAATGAGCGAGTATGATCGTTCCAATAATTCCTAGACTTTTTTTTACATAAATAAACCATATGATGAACTCCAAAGATAAATAATACATGGTTAAGCAATTAATTCATACAGACCCAATGGTGGTTTGCTGATTTATTGATTAATCTGTGTACAATAACAGAGAGGGTGAAGCGTCAATACGACAATATTAGACATTAAATTCTTAAGAAAATGATTGGCATGATATTGTATAATTTAACTAAGCATATCTTCAAGGACACATTGTGTTATTATGGAGCAGGCCAGTGTGCTTCTGGGCTCACATAGAATGAATGAAATAGAACAGTGTCTAATTAAACCACTAAATCAGTTATTTAACTCTACTATGTTGGCATCTGATGAGTAAAATCAATAGATTTCAAATTTGCCTCAAAGATTTTATACTGTGGATTATACTAATGGAAATTCTATAGGATACTGGTTACACTAAAGAGAAAGGAGAGCTAATCTTCTGAATAAAAACATTTTTGATGAAAAACTGTGCCAAGAAATGTCACATTTTTAGCATAAACTGTAATAGAAGTCACATCAAGAATATTCCATAGCACATTCAGACCATAATCTATTTTTTTTCAATGGCACAAAAAAGTCCTTTGTTTGACATTTTATGGGACAGTCCAATTGCCAGAATGACAGAAGCTTGTTGAGGAAACATACTGAGCACTCTCAGATCTGTAGAAAGAATTATGAATACATTAGCATCTTTTAAGTACTTTCTTTAACGCTAGCCTGTCCGTCTCTGACTGACACTGATGATGAAATACGTAGCCATTTCTTCAGCATGCAGGCCAGATTTTCACATCTGATTATGGAGTTCCAGCAGCCTCTGACTCAAGCTGTGTTGCTCCACTGGGACAATGAGCTGAGTCCAGTTTGTCAGCATGACAGGGAAGCTCTGGGGAGAAGCTGCCTAAGTCAAGCTGTTCAGGGATCTGGAAAAAGCCAACTTCAGATTGAGTCTCACTATGAGTCCAGGTTCGCCTTCAAGACCAGGAGTGTTTTTCTGCTTTGTGCTTCAGTGGGGAGTGGTCCAGATGTGAAGCTGCAGTATGGGCACATTGACCCCAGACCAATCTGTCAGTGTGAATGTGTATAGCGCCTAAGTGGGCTCAACAGGGTAAGGCCCGGGTCTTCTCCCTGTGGGCTCAGCAGACAGCTGTGATATACAGAACCCATTAGTTGTGGCTATCTAGGTAAAGAACACTGTTGGGACTGAGGGGCTCACAGACACTGGACTGTTGATGTAATTAATTTAATGCAATATCTTTAGTGGCACATTTTTATTTGCATTCAGTCCCCCTTTCAGCATTATTTTGTTCAGGAAGTTCAACATCACCATCTTGTCCAACCACTCCTTTCAAAGAGCACTCACGCAGTACTCTCTCTCTCTCTCTCTCTCTCTCTCTCTCTCTCTCTCACTCTCTCTCTCTCTCTCTCTGTCACACACACACACACACACACACACACACAAGTATGCTCTGACCACCCAGCATGCTGTGGTCTGGAGTGGAGGCACGTTCATCTCCGTCACCTGCAGCAACACTACTTGCGCTGAATTATTAATCCTTAATATCATTATGTAGTCACTACTTGTCATAACAATCTAGGCGGGCAGAGAGAAACTCAATCTGCTGCAGCCCACACAGACAATGCCTATTAATTATTAATATGGACTAATTGGCTACAGGATTTGTGGGGCATAGTTACTTTTGTTCTTCTCACTGCCTGCGCTGCTCCTTCAAGAAACAATATTATCAGAGGCCAACCTCCCCCTCGGCCCCATGTCAGAGAATTAGCAGCCGTGTTGGCCCTCTCCCTCTCCCTCCCTCCCCTCCCTCTTCTGGAGAACTGATGATACATTTTTTTTTCAGACTTCTGCCCTTTTAGTAAGTACACCAGCCTGACACTTGATGCTGGATAATTAATTTAAGGGAAGGTGCTAATTCACAGCCCAGTTCACTGTGGTAACTATCTCCTCTAAGAATATGCCTTTTCTGAATGGTCCATGTCTTCGTAACCATTGAATTGAAACAGATAATTCAATTCAATTCAATTTTATTTCTATAACGCTTTTTACAACAAGGTTGTCACAAAGCAGCTTTACAGAGTCCAGGTCCGAGCCCCTAGTGAGGAAAAACTCCCTCAAATGGAGGAAGAAACCTCAGGAGGAACCAAGACTCAAAAGGGGAACCCGTCCTCCTCAGGTCGACCCAGAGAGGAAGAGGAGAGGAAGAGGAGAGGAAATATAAGAGAGATAAAGGGCCTAAGGATTAGTTTAGTGGGATTGGTGTCAAGAAACCTGCTATTTTAGCACCTCAACAGCTGCTCTGAACTAAGTTATGAATGAACTTTTGACTCTGCATCTCCTGAATTGGTTGACCTGGAAGTGATATTGATCTTTCTGCTCAGAGTGTTGCAGTATGGGATACTGGTCCCTGGACACGGCATGCTTTGAATTGAGAATATGGAGATATAGGTGGGCATAAAATATTTCTTCAGTGGAACGCAAATGTCCCTAATTAAGAAGCAAATGAATTTAAAGTGCAAAGAGGACAATGAGTCTATTCTAAACTTTCTTGCCAAATAGTCAGTTAATTAGCGCAGGAACCAAAACAGATTCAATTTTTTATCTAGCTTACCCAATACCTTCCCCATACTGAAAAACTCTAAGTTCCTTATCCCCATCTTCAAAGGCTTACGATATTGACCTTTCAGCTCCTCTCACCAGGAAAATAAAGTATTCCACACAATGCTTCCTTTCCCCAACATGGACTTCTCAGTAGCAGCAGACATGACCAGCCTTGCTAACCCAGGCACCCAAACCAAGAGGGAGTCATTCTGAGGTCTTGGCTATATTGGCTCGTTCACAATCAGTGTGTCTGTTGGAGGAAGATCAATTATTGCTTTAGCGTTCGTATAAATGCAGAATCTGATGACCGTTAGTTTTGTGTGTTTGATTCTTCACAAAAAGTACTGCACCCCTGTATTTGGGTGTCATCCATTTTGTATGACACTGCAACCTGTATGACATGACTATTTACTCACTGGCTTGACAGTGATGTCAGATTTAGTCAAAGTTAAGAGCGTGTGTCTGACGCACTATGTGCAATCACTGGAGGATCAGAGCACACCGACTGAGTGACAGTTATCCCAAAAGCAAGCAGCTGTAGCTTCACAAACAGGCAGATCATCAGTGCCCAGAGAAAGCATTCGCAGATGAACAGGGGACAAAAAAAATGACTCACTGAAAACATAAGGTTAAAGCAGCCTCTTTTCCATCCGTGTGTAAGCCCATAATATAGTGAAAAGCGAACTCATCTCTGACTCCTAACGTTTACAATATTTAAAATATTGTTGGCAAAATGAGACTGCCTGCATTTTTAATGAACCGAGTCGTTCTGAAAAATTAAAGCTTTGTACAATGGTATCGTTGCCCAAGACTTCAGCTCTCATCTTGTCACTGCATTTCCTTTACAAACTTCAGCTTGAACTGATCTGCTCTTAGGGTGATTTCATCAAAAAAGGATTACATTTCTTAAAACCAAATCAAACTCCTAAAACACAGAACTTGTTCTAGTTGGTGGGATGCAGCTCTAGCCATGACAAAGAACATGGATCACTAGAAACAGAATCTAATAACATGAAAATCGGCAAAATTTAGCTGAACGTATTTTTTAATTGTTTGTCTTGAGCTGACTGATGGGACCTTTCTGCTCGGTCTGCTCCAGTATGCCAGTGGTATCACTCCTGTCACAGCACATCCTATAGGCTGAATTCAGGCTCCCTGAGTGACTTCCCATGTGACCCCCCCCTCTCCAGCACATTCTCCACCAACCCACCCCTGGCAGACAGAGGGGACCCACTCAAATGATGTGCAAATTCCACCCCCTGCTCCCCCAATGGAATAACCATGTCACAATAAAGAGCTTCTATCCCTACTAATCTGCTTTTTAGGAGCCATCATGAATGCTCATTTCCATAATCGAGTCGACAGGTGTGGAGAGGGTGAAAGAGCACAGGCGAAGGAACAGAGGAAGAAAGTGAAAACAGTGAGACGAAGAGAGAGAAGTAGGGGGCGAACACGTAATGGGCAGGAGAGTGAACGTTCCGTTTTCTCCCTTTTTTTCCCCCTACTTGTGAAAATTCTTGGGCTTTGGGCACACGGCCCTGATTGGAGCTGACAGTCACACCTGCCGCCATCCCCCCATCCATCAGCAATTACCACATTGACCTGGGTCCCAAGGACCTGGTCACATTTTAAAAGCCTGGGCCAGCTCTCTCTCTCTCTCTCTCGCTCTTTCTCTCTCTCTCTTTTGCATATGGCATGTCACTCAAAGTGCAATGCGTCAAAGACATTAGAGCTCAGGGCCAGGACCTGAGCCGGCACTCACATTAGTGGCCGCATGCAGAGTGGGCTCCCAAGCAGCACTCATTCCATCAGGCACCTCCCTGGCCTGCTAATTGAAGCCCTCTTTTAGATTCCCTATGAGAACCACTAAGATCATCAAATGCAAGGGTCCGAGAGATGTACTTTACCTCTAATATGGACTGGAGTTGATTGTGCGAAGGTCACTGAGCTCCAGAGTGAAGGATCAGCTGTTTTTTTTTTTCATTCTCCGTCATTAAAATTATTAAGATGATTCAAGACATCGAATGTAAGCGGTGGTTGAAAGAAATTACGTTTTGTTTTAAAGGCTGTTTTTCCAAAGTCTGATACCAAACAACTACTTCTTGGTTGTGTTTGATTTGATTAATTCTGCAAGTAAACTGGTTGCATTATTAATTGCCACCGTTGTGGAATTCAAGATCTTAGCTGCTAAGAAGCTCATGTGGAGTTTCTGTATGTTTTATTGCATTTTGGCTAATAGTAGTGGTGGACAAAATTAATAAAATGAATAAAATTCTCACAAGCATTAAAAAAAAAACTTTTCAAACCTTAGGACCATAGTAATCCAATGCCCTGTTGATCAACTATGGTAAAAAACCCTTGACACTGTCCTAAGTCACTAGATATGTCTTGTGGCAGAGGTTAGATGGAGTGGTGGCCCTTTCTGCAGGATGTGTGCCCACTCTGCGATCTCGGAGAATTACTTCCCCTCCATGTTCCTGAGGAAACTCGAAGGAACCAGAGGCCTTTCCCAGAGGGACACATTAACAAGCCCATCTAGTTAAATTGAGCTCCAGCATTACCTAATGTGCTCGCCAACTCCATGGGTAGGAGACAGCACATCCATAATTGATCACATGTGCATCTTTTTTTTTTTTTCGAGGCAGCTCGGGCTAACAGAATGGGTAGCTTTGTTCTGAGCAAGCTAAGTTAAAGTGAGGAATTTTATTTTCTCATTCGTCTTTCATAAAGACAAGGTTTGCATGGATCGATCATTGCCCTCTGTCAGAAGGCTGGGTGTTGCAACGCTCATTTCTCTCTGCAGATATCAGTGTGCTTCATCTCCACTGCAGTTAGAGTGCATTTGCATTTCACACAGGCCACTGGAGATTTGATGAAGTTTCTATATCCACAAGCTTCTGTACCGCCCTCATCTCTAGATGATGTAGCCAAGGCCAGCAGAGCAAAGATCTTGTTTGGTTGGTAAGATTCTGACTACATTTGCTGGTTTTACACCACACACTAAAACAGAGCTGGTGTGCTATTCCAATTTTGATCATCTAAATTATCGTTTCATAATGTAAGGCTGGCTTAGATTTGGAGGGTTTTCATTCAGGCACAGCTTTCAGAGGAGCAGTGCTCATCTTTTTAGTAGTTTTATGTTGCATTTATTTTTTTAATGTTCAAAAATGTTCAAATGAACAAACAAACAAATAAATATAAGGGAAAAGTGCTGGAATAACAATTAATGTGTTAGTCTGGAACCACATGTCATGGCATAAGTTTTGGTAATTTATAAATAAAAATAATCTAATACAACGAATGTTTAAATTTAATAAACCAAAAGATTTCATGATTTTGACAAAATTACATGTTTTGTGAACGTTTTGCAAATCATTGACAAATTTTCATAGCATTCACCTGCTGTGAGATTTGATCACCATTCTTAAAACATTAGGCAAGTTGGCATTAATTTTATTTGGATTTCAATTTAAACCCCATATAGTCAAATTCTTTCATCATTGTAGAAGAATGCATAATTAAATTCTACATTTATCTATATGCATAATTACATTTTCCATGTAACTATACTGGTTTATTAAAACAGTGGTTTCAGACAGTCTATAATTAATTGTAAACATTTTAACATTCATGTCAAAATTTGAAGGACAGTGTACTGGATGATTCTCTCCTCAAATTATCTCCCATATTATTGCAGATAAAAAATCAAAGGTCTCATTATACAGTCTCATTTAATACTTGTATTTAATTATTGGTGTCTAAGCTAAATATTTAAAATATTTTTGGGGGAACACTGAGAAGTTGACTATAAACTATAAATAATGAAGTGTAAATATCTATTTAGAAGTAATATTTATAATTAATTTTAGGAGTTGTAGCTTTGATTTTTACTGTTGGAAACAGCCTTTCTAAACTTCTGTGAATGGCAGAAAATGTGTTTGCTCATAAAGACAGGAAACCAAAACAGAACCATATATAAAGGTAACAATAAAGTAGATGTATAACACATCAGAAATGTTAACTGCTAGAAAACAATGGAGATATGCAAAATTTGAACGTATTGAAGTATTAGGAACCTATGCAAATAATTTACAGCCATTTTTCAGAGCACATCATAATTACTGTGCTTTTCAGCTAGCAAATAAAAAAGCAAGCAAAATTAAATGCAAACAATCAAGAATACAACAAAAAGTATCAGGATTTGTTTACTTTGTAAAAGTAGTTAATATTCTGTGAGCTGGTGAGGAGAACACATGTTAATCATGCATTCCTGGTTAAGAAATATCCTATACATTAGAGTCAAAGGATGACAACAAATTCATTAGGTTAAAACCAAAATCTAGGTACTCTTCAAGTTTCCCTGATCCATTTACTCATATTCACATCTGCTAAGATGTATCTATAATTGGGTCAGAGGGTGATATTTCATGATCCAACTACTAGCCAGCCAGATCTAAAAATGGGCTAAATCAGCTATTTCATTTTTAGCTTCAGTAAAGTACTAGGGTTATACTCCTTCATCCTGTTGCTTTTAAGATCTAGACAACACCAAGTGCAACACCATATTATAGTAGCTTTGAAGCTGTCTGTATATTTATGAAGTTTCTAGGCCTTGGTTCAACCAGTCAGACTCTATCACAGAACCCATATCCATATGGGGTTGCACAAACAAATATTTGCACACTCAAGAGTGCAAACTGGTGTTCCAAGCAACAAGCCTGTGAGGCAGAGCAGGCTTGTTCCAGGGCC
>JBBKCR010000022.1:2839701-2850774 GCA_037577295.1 Ladigesia roloffi
CAGCTCTGCTTTAACAATAAATCCGGATCGGTCACAGACCCAGGGCGGGGCGAGCGCGGAGAGGGGAAATCTACATCTCGATATCGTAGCTTTTTTCGATAGTAATATCTTGAAAGTTCATATCTAGATATAGATACGATAAAGATATATCTTTCAGCCCTAATGCACACACACACACACAATGGGAGGTTTTTATCCTTATTTAAACTGAGAGGTTAAACAGAATGGTTCTGACATGAGCATGGAAATAATCACACAGTGGGTCTTAAAAGGGGAACCAATGGACAGGCGTCACACCTTGGGGCTCTGCTATGCCAGGACAGTACCTGGTGTCCTGCTGTGACAGTATGCTAAATGATGCAGTAGCTACCAGACAGCCCTCTTACATGGGAAGGCCAATGGCACGTAAAAAAGTGGGCAGGATGAACATTCGTCTACTCAGCAGGGCCTGGACTGGGGCCAGGGGAGGCTTTAGCTCAACCAGAGTGAAGTTTAATCATAGCAGAGAGATAGCAGGGAGAGAGAGAGGCAGATCATTAGAGCAGGAGAGAGAGAGAGAGAGAGAGAGAGAGAGAGAGAGAGAGATGGAGGAATGGATACAGAACAGTTTGATTGAGATAAACATAACTATTCCTCAATTCAATTTCCATATTCCTCAACTCAAGAGCTCTGTACACATGTCTGATGTAACACTCTCTCCATAGACCTCCACTAAGACACGCCAAATCATGGCACTTTAAAAGCTTGGATGCCTGGCACAGTGGTGTAGGTGAATGTGTATGACACAAACAGATGCACAAACACACACACGCACACACACACACACACACGTGTGCTTGTGCAGCAGTGCAGTACATTTCATAACATCCATGCTTTAAAGGACAAGGCCACGGGGAGAGTCAGTGAGCGAGAATCGATTAGAAAGCTGTGTCTCTGTCAGGGAGGTGAGGCTCCTCACTAAAGGGGCAGAAGAAACAGGCAGTCAGGCAGAAAGACAGCAGCATTCCTGCTGATCCACCCGTCTCAAAACACACACACACACACACACAGAGAGACACACACAAACACACATATATACAACCAACCACACAAACAGATTCAATCTAATACGACTAAAATGGTATTAAATGTCTCATTGAGGACAACAATACAAAAAACGCACTTATATCTTACATTTTTACTTTAATTTATACCAACTTTGTCAAAACTCAGTCATAACTATTCCCCAACAAATCCGTTTAGATGTTCATATATGAATTATATGCGACTGAGTGTAAATGATATATCTCGAAGCTTCAACAGTAACCTTTATTATACATTAAACAAAAAGAACAAATCAGTCCATATAATCCCAAAAATATTTACAGTATGCATCAAATCTTACATTTTTGAGAGACTGGCCTAAAGAATCGAGATTAGCTACAGCATAGTTCAGTTTGGCAACATTTTAAACACATTACGTCTAAATTTTTAACTTTACATATTAGAGGTTTTTTTTCACCAGCATTCTTCCTGCTTCACAAAAACAAAACAATGCGTTTATCAGCAGAGTCCTATTGACATAGATGTCATATGTGTAGGATCTTGACAGACAGAAGAAAACAAAGTTTCTTCATTTGCTTTTAGGCCATCATAATAACTTCAGGGTTCCTTGGTACAAACTCTACAAGAGTCTGGAAATATAATGGAGGGATAGAACATCATTCCTCTAAAAACATTCTCCTAAGTGATGTTTTATGATGCCAGTGGAGAATGAATGGAGAATAAGTTCAAATGCATGAATTTCTTGTTACCTCAATGTTTGTTACGAGTAGTTTATGTGCGACAGTCCATCCATAACAGCCATTGAAACACAGATTTGACTGTAAAACTGTAAAATATCATTACCTTATCTTTGAAACCCATTCACAAACACAGCTCATCTTGAAAAGTAAAAATGCCATCAGACTGGCTTAATTTTTAATCAAAAATTTAAACCAGTTTTAATATCCTGTAGCCTAAAAAGCTATGTTATTCTACATATTTATTATTATATCATGTCACTGATCTATTGCTGATCACTTTCCATGTGTTTTAACCTCAAATACCAAACCATAACAATAATCCATACAATAATATTAACATTATTAAAAACAGTAACAAAAATGGTAAATATTTTCCAGGCAGATTTAGGTCTATTAATGTAATATTTGTTGATTAAATTGTGTAAAATCAAACAAAATCAACCCAAAAATATTAGTTTATGTTCCTCTTAATTACTTCAATTAAAACATATTAACCTCTAAAAACATTTTTTTAATTTTTGAAAAATGAACATTGGCATGCAGTAACATAAAGCTTCTATAAAACGAATTGCATGATGGCGATGGTAAGGTGGCCCAGCCATGACTTTGCAAGCCATAACTAATGTTCTCATGGCAAGGCATTTTCAAGTGAATGGAGAAATATTCACTATCCAGAAAAGAAACAAATGGAGGCTGTTTTTAACAAGTAAGATACATTCAGGTAAATGGTGAATTCACATAGCATGTAGAAACATTATTTAACAAACCACACATGGTCAGTGAACACACTTAAATAAACTCTCATCTGACCACACTAACAGTAAAACCTCCCTGAAGTCCAAACTGCATGAATGTTTTCTATGTCCAGGACCTCTGTATCAGAATATACCATTAATACATGTGGCCCTGTGCTCTGCTTGTAAATTATGGATGGAGGTCTGGTTGTACAAGTGTGTGTGTCTGCTGCCCATCCCCAAAAAAGTCCATGATAACGACAAGGGTGAGGACAAGATCTGGGAAAACAGGCTGAATGATAGAAGGATAAATCAGTAAAAGCTAACACTAAACTTGTGGCATGAAGTGAAAACATTAACCTGTGTTTTAGTATTCAAAATAAAGTTGAATTTCAGACAGTCAAATGTCTATCCATTGTCTTATTGTGTAAAATATCCATAAAATGTCTTTTATAAAACAAAAAAAGAAATGTTTAAGATGAAATATTAATGTCGTTAATTCACAATGCCTTTTAAAAACACAATGTGAAGGATGACAATGTGAAGTAGGAATCACATGACAATTATGAAGCACAAAATTCAGATGGTGGAAAGGAAGCCAAAGATCTTTAAACTGGGTGAACTGGAAACAGAGGAAACTGAGTTCCTTAAAGATCTGGATAAAGCTGCATGCAGCAGGTATTATCATTAAATTAAAATTACAATTTAGGATCCAAATCGAATCATTAAAATTTTTTCATTACTTTAAGTCATCTTCATGTAACTTTAAATAAGCACATAAATTACACGATTAAATAGCTTTCTTATTACCTAAATGTTCAATTAATCTAAAATAATTTCTATATTCTATATTAACGTTGTGAATTATGCATAATTACATAGCCTAGTATGCAGCCAGATTCTCTAACAACCATGGTTTTCTTTCCCCAAATGCTTATTAATTTTCTTACACTTTCATCTTTCTAATTTTAAATTCAAAATGTTTTCAATCAAGATCAAGGAAAAGTGATTAGGAAAGGACAGAAGATTTTTTTTTTAATGTTTAATTGCTGCCAACATTTATTTTATTTTATTTTAACAGCTATTTTAACTCTAGTTTGAACACAGACAAGCCACTGGCAATAGGTTACTTTTACTAATATCACTGAAAACAAATCTCCTTGTAGTTTGCTAGCTAGCTATCTTCTGCATAAATACAAGGACAAAAATGCTGACAATAATGCAGGACAGGTTGGTGGTATTGCTTGAAATATATCTACCTATATCTATGATATTATCATCATTTGTGTTTATTCTGCCGCTAGCTTTCAAAATGATTTTAGACAACTTAAAACGAATGTTTTAATGAAGTGGTCACTGTGTACACTAGCATTGCCATCCTACTCCAATCCACCAGGCTTGTGATGGAGGTTTTTGTTCCATGTCTCACATTGTTTTACTTTGAGTTTTTAAATTTCACCACATTTGGATACTGCACTTGAAATGTGTTCTTGTTTTCTTTTGACTTGATCCATTGGAACAGGCATAAACATAGTTCTGTCACTTTCAGACGTGTCCAAGCAAATTTACCACTTGTGGAACTAATAAACATTTTTCTTCTCTCATTTTACCTTATCTGAACAGCATGAACCACAGGCATTTCTGCCGTGCTGTGATACTTTACAATAAGACCACAAGAATAAACGGTTTATAAATGCTTTAAAAAACCCGATTGTTTATTGGAGTTTAGGCAGTTTATAAATCATTAATAAACAGGCATAAACAAGTCATATCAATTGTCAGACACTGATTATCAGATTATCTCGGATTTGGGTAGTTGCTGGCCTTGTCTTGTCTCTTTGTCAGGCAGAATGTTAAACTTCATTGTAAATATGCTATATATTAATTTGCTTGCAATATAGTGAGCCTGCATCAAAGTTTAATCGTTATAACTTGTTGATAACTGCTTCTTAATGATTTTTAAACTGTCTACAACCTAGTTAACAACCCATTTTTAAATAATTAATGAACCCTTTATAAGTATAGGCTTACTGCAAAGTGGGACCCTCTAGTGCTGGCCATCTTGCCTCAAAAAACGCCACCAGTTGTCTGGCCTCCATCTAGACGGCAAATTGTGATTTAATGTACACATTATTTTCTTCTGACTGGTTTTAATATATTACTAGTTTTTGAATGGTACACATGCACTATTACTTATCAAACAAATATATTGGTGGTGACTTTTTTCCCAGCCTTTCTTTCCATTAACTACATCCATGATTTATTTTACATTAAAGGCCACATCAGTCCCCTAAAGCCAGCAAAGAAATGACCTGAGATTACAGAGAACAGATTTATTTAATTTTAAAATGAGAGTACATTTGCGGGAGAATCATAACCAAAGCACTTGAGGTGTGAGGTGCGAAACAGGTGCAGATGGCCAAAGGTAATATTGTAATGATCACTTACTTACCTACAAAATCTTGAAAAAGTAATACAAAGCTACACTTAATCTCAGACATTAGTGTTTTCTACATACACTCGTCATAGGCCAAACACAAACATTTATATGGAGGTCATAGAACAGTAAAATAATTCAGCTGTGTGGCCTAAAAAGTTTGAGATCATTGAATCATATAATTGAAGAACATAAGGCAGATTTATTGTTGTATCAATATAAGAAATAAATTTTTTTTTTAAAGCACCCTGATTAACTATTTTAATTTTAAACACATTTTTTGAATAGTCACTAAAATGTCAAAATGCTCAGGCCTGAGGTCTTGAACAACTTTGTTATGAAATTTGACAAAGAGCTCCACTCCCTTGGGGGAGTTATATTTGACAGACAGCTCCAGTAAATGGGCTGGAATTCCTTCAATGCCTGTGGCATCACCCTTGTGAAGCACAAAACCAAACTGTCCCCTTCCAAACTCTCTGAAGAAGACAGCAGTTGGAGATGCAATTAGCCTCATTAGAAGAACTTTAAAAGTGTTTGGATTAATGTAATTGGCAGCAAGCAGAAGCTCTCAGTCCTCGAAACGATCCCCTTAAGACACGGCCTCGAATAGAAGCACCACTACAGTGAAAAAGGGCTGAGGGAAAGAAAGGATGGCTTGTTTTAAAAGATAAATGCCACTGTGCAAATATGTTTCAAGCAGATGGAACACCAGGGGAATAATCAAGGTTTAATTTAGCTGCTAATTTAATTAGCCGCTAAGCCGCCTCTGAAGCCTCCCAGAAGTGTTTTTCAGAGACGGAGAGAGGGGGTGGGCGTTTTGCTGCACACAAGGAAAGATTCTTCTAAAAAACGGCAGTCTTTTTAGGTTTCACTGTTTTTAGCAGACAGCAATTAGTGTGTGCAGAACAGCAAACGATGTAATCCCATAGAGTCTATGCCTTCAGAAATATAAACTGCAAAATGGAAGTTTTACCCCTTTATTCTAATGGCGTTGTGTTGTATTGTCACGGAAACAAGTCTTATAGCACACCCTGCACATTTCAAAAACCTTCAAATTAAGAAAAAAATGTGTCCATTCATCTCCTTAGTTTCAAAACATGACTACCCCCCAAAAAAACCCATGTCAAATTCTATTAGATTGACCCGTACACATACAGCACTGAGGCTAATTAGGAGAAGATACTAATAATCATCAGGACAATGATTATTTATGTCCTCATCTGCATGTTCGGGTGCATGATGGGGAACTAGGAATGGTGGGGGTCTTATGCTATCTGCTTGGGAATGCAGAAATCAAAGGCTTCGGTTGGCTGTGAAATATGTGTGTGTGTGTGTGCACACATTTGGGTAATGTGTGTGCTGGGCTGGAGTGGGCGCACAGGGACGGACTAGGGGGGGAGGCCGAAGTGAACGCATGCCACTCAGTCCGCTGGCAAGGGGGCCAGGGGCTTCATTAGAGGGAGCCAGAGGCTGACCCCGGCTGCTGCAGGGCGCAGACCAGGCGGGGTGCAGGGGGCTCTGTGAGGGAGAGCGGGTGGAGGGGGGCAGGCTGAGCGAACCACAGAGGAACCTCTCCCCTGGGTTCCCCCTCTGCCCGACCTCCCGGATCTCTGGACGGAGCAGAAAAATCAACAGCGCTCCCCTTTGAAGCCGTCTCCTTCTCTGTTTCTCTTTCTCCGCGCTCCCTTTCTCCGTGAAACTCATGAATCATGCATGCAACATACACCCTCCAATACACACACGCGCACACACACACACACAAACACACACACACACACACACACACACAACCTTCATATTTTGCCTTCTCTCTTTTTTTTCCGACAGCTTGCCATTCAGACAAGGCATGAAACAGACAACAAAGGATGAGTGCCCATTTGTGTCATGGCTCCTCGGTGCAGCCCATTATCAGTCGTGTTTGACAAATTACTTAACACGGCTGCGCAGCTGATTTGGCAGCAGGGAAAATACACGGTGCACCCACATCCATGAAATTTAATAAGCTACAACTAATGAGCGAGAGAGCAAAGCTCAAACGAGGTACAACAACAAACTGCAGTCTGAAGCCGAAAGAGCGTTATCCACATAAATCAATTAGAAAAAAAAAAGCGTGTGGGTTAGCGTGCCCTATTCTTTGCAGGAAGATGATTATTTTAATGCCGTAATTGGTTTGGAGATAAAGTGGCTAATTGCTATAATGAAACCAAGTTTCTCACTTGAAAGTCAAGTAAATGATTCGAGAAAGGCCGCTTGAAAGTGCCATGGGAATCTCGGGCAGCTCTCAAAGATGATCTTTTATTCTTTCTCTTCAGAGTGCAACTGATGTGGGGGAAAGAAGAAAAAAAAAAAATCACCAACCCAGAGTGGCAAATGAGAGTGAGGCCCCTTTCTCCTGCACTCCAGGAAAAAGGAGGTGGGAAGAGAGGGGAAACAGAAAACAGAAATTTAGTTGGCTCCGAAACATCTTTGAACGAAGGAAAACGGACGCGTCCCATGACGTGCAAGGCAGATCAAAGACTGGGAAAATGAAATAATCATTAAGCAATATAAGAAGACAAAGTTTTTAAGATGAGGGCACCAGCAGAAGTTGTGGAAAGAGACGCAGGCCTGTTTAGCTCCAGCTGGGCAGCTGTTGTAGAGGAGGAGTAGGTCATTTCTCCTGCACTCCCATTGCTCTTCGGCTCAGTGGTATAACTGTGGTTCTGACACTTAGCATTGTAGCATTGTATTGCATTGTAGCATTGTATTGCATTGTAGCATTGTATTGCATTGTAGCATTGTATTGCATTGTAGCATTGTATTTCGGAATAAAAACGTAGTTCTAAACGACATCGTGTAATCGGAAAAGGCAGTCTGGCCTGTTGTTTGGCTCAGAGAGGGACTTAGGGAGATTTACCTACAACACCATATCCGTTCCCATACTCTTGCCTGAAGATACACAGAGAATCTTTCTCTGTAAATAAAAAAAAAGAATTCAGAGTAAGTCCCCAAAGGCTTTTCTTGTGAGAGTTTTATTTGAGCTGCCATCTGTTTTCAAACTCTTTCTTCAGGAGACACACTAGTCTGGGCTTTTGGCCTGGCCTTGTATGAAAGGACACAACAGTGTAAAAGAATGCAGGACCAGAGCATCAGAGCCCAGTGCCCAGCATGAGGCATCCAAAAAAGGAGGAAAAAAGCCTCGTCCTCCACTAATGAAGACTCGGAGCATGTCAAGTTTGAAGCGCCTTCCAAGGAGTGGGCAAGACATCAGAATTGGAAGTGATGACCAGCTCATTACGAGCTAATTATAAACTCAGCAATGGCTGTCAACCCCGCCTCTTGGGAACCAACCCAAGATCTTCTGAGATGTGGTGATGAACACCATCTGTCTATGGGATGCTCTTTGCAGATGTTTGCGTTTGGAGGGTTGAAGCGTGTGTCCTGCTTAAGGTTTCCGAGTGTGTTGATGGCCAGTCCAGTGGGGTCTTCTCAGCTCTAAGTGAGCCAGCTCAGGACACTGCCACTTGGCGCGTTGTTTACAAGGGGCGGCAAAAGTGTCCCCGGCCAAGGGAAATGAAGCTTTTAAAAAACTCCTTTTGATTGATGTGCTCTTATTTCATGCTTATGATCAGTGATTATCTAGGATAAATAATTCAGGGTACTAAAAAGTTAATAAAGAAAAATACGATGAAGCTCATCATTTAAGTAGAAGACATCTTGTGGGAGAGGGGAAGATGCTGGTAAAGAGCGATGAAGAGATGAATGGACAAAAAAGGGGAGTGAAAGGTGAGTGGGAAGATGGACAGGAGGGAAGAAGAGGGGGAGGGAGAGAGGGAGGAGGAGGAGGAGAAAAGAGGGGAGGAACAGAGGTGTGGCAGCAAGGACTGAGGGAACCAGGCCCCTAATTGGTACTTAAACACTCGCGGCATGCCGAACTGTTGCTATCATAAGAAATTGATGAATTAACTGAGAGAGAGTGGGAGAGAGTGCGGGAGAGGCTTCTAAATCTTTTAAGAGGATAACTTACTTGGGCAAAACAGCTGTTTATGCATTATTTGTGCCGAGAGCCATTTACCATCATTTAGGAGGGAAGCAGGGCCCAAGTCTGAGGAGACACCCATTGGGACTGGTGCCTGGGAGGACAGAGAGAGAGGATCATTTACAGAAAAAAAAAGATGAAAAATTCATTCACTGGTAGTTCTTTTAAAGACTTAAAGACCTGGTCTGTCAGTCTGTGGCTTGCGTTTAGTGACAAGCAGCATAAGTGGGCAAAAGAAGGAGGACGCAAGGGGACGTAGCAACATACTTTGCGGCAGGCCAACAGGAAGTCTTTTCCTGTTTCCATTGACGACCGTGCATCATGGCTTTGAAAGTAGCACAAACAGAGGATACATGTCATTCTGTCAATCTTGCTGAATCTAAAATCATAGGCCTGGGTGCACTGCAGCCTGGCTTATTAAAAATTTGTGTATGGGAAGATTTTTAGTGAAGTATAGTCGCATAATTTGGCCGATTTTAAAGTTGACCTGTTTGCGTAATATTTTGAGGCATGAAATGGAAAGGGAGACATAGAAGAGCCGCGGTGTCACCTGAATGGCTGCCTTTGCCACTGCTGCATGTGGCTGCAACAAAGTCTTCTCCCACAGTGCCTTAGGGCGACAGACAGCTCCATTTCAGCAGTCACTGATGCTAATCGGGTTTGAAAGATGAAAGTTTCCCCTCTGTTTGTTCTCTAACACATCGCTTTGTCCGTCAAATGCCTGCGGGTGACTAGGCTAGGAGACCAACTGTGGGAGCTTCAACTACAAGCCCAGTTCATAACCAATTACTGCAATGCATCGTCCTTGATTAGGGGGAAATAAATAAACAGGTGCTAAGTTGCTTTTCTGTTTTTAGTCAACTCCTGAATGTCTGTGTCAAAATGATGTTCAATTAAAACACATTAATCCTTTGACTTTGATGGTTACTGCAATCTGACAGGTCGGTTCGCTCTCAATTAGATGCATTAGTCAAATGTCTGCTAGCTCATTATTAAGGTGGATCCTATTCTCCTAAAATATCATCATTCAGGTCTGTGCTTGGACCAGTAGGCTAAGCCATGATTAGCCCACAATTTATTCCCTGCCTGCAATTGAGAGGCAGGGTTCTCACATGGTAATGTGTTTAAAATGTCAGTGGAGAGGTAAGGATCTCATCAACCTTTGGTCACCCAGCCGCTTTGAATATTCTTATTGCCGTCATGCATTAGTAATAAGCTTTTGAAAAGTAAGTCAAATTTAACCTTCGCCGTACCTGGCCCGCATCATGAATATTAACCAGGCCTATTATGTGTACATGATCTGAAAGAATTTAACCCCACAGCACCCAGGATTCAGGACCCAGCCTCTTGAACAGCAGAGGGGAGAGAGGAGGCTGTTTACTGCATAGAAATGGTGTTTGCCCAGCCAGGGGAAATGCCTGGCCAGATTAATGGGTTATCAAGGAACAGTTCCCCAGAGGTAGATGGGGATTGACCGGTCTATCAAAGACTCAGGGAGAACTGCAGGAACTATTTTCTCAAGTATGGGGATGCAAACCTGCACATGCAAACACACACACACACACACACACACACTTTGCCCTCAAATTTAAGGGCAGGATTTATATACCCTTTTGTGAAGATGGATTTATTCGTATCCCTTTCCCGTTCGGATTATAATGATATTATTACTAGACCAGTCTCAGAAATCTAAGCCTACGTGAATAGAGCCAAGGGAAGTCTAAGTGAATAGAGCTGTAGGTCAGAGCTTGTGTAATTTGTAACAAAAAAATCCTATCAACATGACTACACACAAAGTGTTTGGACATATGTCTTCTATAAAACACTCCCATGCACTAAGAAACCAAACCCCTTAATTTTACCCCTTAATATAACCTTAATTTTTACCTTAATTACCAGTAAAGTAAGGAAAATTAAGTGGAAAAGTGACAGATTAAGTCTGATTAAGCGGTAAAACTACTGACATTTCCCCTTATTTTTTTTATTTGCCCCTTAAATATCTGACCCTCCTGAAGAAAATGCACTATATTTAGGATTAAGGGGTTTCACACTCACACCTTAAATCACTTTTAAGGTAAAATTAAGGGAACAGTTTACAAA
>JBBKCR010000022.1:2867241-2880135 GCA_037577295.1 Ladigesia roloffi
CTTTTTTATGTTGCTAGGGAATAATAAATACAATAATAATATATTTTTGTATTACACTATTTGCACTGCTCTTAATTGTCAAAGCAATTTGATGTCTGGTCTTCAAAAGAATGGTTAATGTTTCCCAGTCATCTGAGATCTACTGTGAAAGTCACGTAATTCTAATATCTAGATATCAAAATATCTATATCTAATAAGAGTGACTATTAATCCGAGGAAAAAGTTCACTGCCATTGTGGAGAGGTTTTCCACTTCACCTTGTTAGCTTAACAAGAAGTGAAAAAATGTCAGTGTTGAAAAGTTGTCTTCAAGTTCTGCATGTAATGAAATATTGAGTTTATAACTGGGCAAGTGAGCATGAATGTGCTAATTAAAGTATACTGTCTTCAGATTTTCCCCTGTCAGAAACAACAATATGCCCATCCAAAGAAAAGATACAAAGAAAACAAAAGCAAACCAAGGATTCAATGAGAAAATATAAAAATAAAAAAAGATTTTATGTTGAGACCTAATGACAAGAGCAATTTCAGTTAAATATTAACTTTTTGGGGGGTTATATAACCTTTTACTGCTTTCATTTGGGGTGAGACCTGGTGAAACAATATGGTTTTCAAAACACATGATCTTTTTAGAATGAACAATTGAAAATCAACCATCTTGCAGTGATTTCTGTGTTATTCAGCTAATATACTATTTGTATGGGGGGAAAAACAAAAACAAATAAAGGCTCCAACAAGACATTATTTTCTTTTTGTGCTTAGTTATGATTGGCTAATTTACTTCTTACCTTTTCATGAAATTCTCCCAGATAAAGTCTTCATCAGAACCCAGTTACACTCAGGGTAAAGATATCACAACCTGTCCTTCACCCCCGAGGATATCAGACCGTACGTGAGTGACAGCCAGCCTCCCTGAGCACTCTTTATTGATCAGCTGGCTGCTCTTGTAGCTCAGAGTGTCTTATGAGGGTCAAGACACCTCTATGAAATTGCCCTTTAGGGCAATCAGTGTGAATTTCAACGAAGTTATGACAGTTCATGTTTAATGCTCATGCATACACCAGTTCCTCAGTCATTAAGTTCCATAAACGTGGTTTTGCAGACGTCACAAATAATGTAATTACAGATAATTATTGGTCCAAATACTTGCAAGTCTTAATATTAGTTTCTAAGTGTTAAAAAACAGGGTTTAACAAAATCCTTTAACAACTGGTGCGGCAACAACTTATGACATCATCTACCATGCATCCACACCCACACACACTAACACACACATATACACATATAAATATATATGTATATAAATACATATATATAATTAAAAAGAAAGAAATACTACAAGGAAGTGTTTACAGAACTGAATTAAATAAAACCATTAGCATATACATGCTACCTCACAGAAGCTCGCGCAATCGCTACAGTACGCCACTTTGCAACGTTCAGGTAAAATGGCAACACTGCCATCTAGAGGTCTCACTACATGTGGAATTGCTAACAGCACACCACAAGAACCCTTGACTTGCTGAGCCTTTAGAAAAGTGGAGCAATATTAAATAATTCATTTCTCTGCCCTTTAGTGAATGAAGGAGATGTCTTTGCATCTTTGCACTTAAGCTTGATGTAGGATATTGCTCTAAGGATAAAACTGCTCCAAGGCATTAGCGCTCGCATGGTAGACGTTCTATCCACTGTGCGAACAAAGCTAGAGTAAGCAAAATAAATATGCTCTTTTAACGAAGCCGTGTGTCTTTGTGGTGAAAGCAGTGTTAAAAATGTCTAGTGGGTTAGTAGTTTTGTCACCTTGCAGGTTTGGTAATTCATCACATTCGTGGGAGATCTGCCTGAGTACACTATGTCCAATTCGCTTCTTATGAAGTGATGTTCTGCCATGACAGCGAAATAGAGAAAAGTCGTTCCTCAATGAAAAACAGAGCTGGCAAAAAATTAAATACTCCCTGTAATATGCAGCATATTTAGTCGCATTTTCTGATAAAGCCATATATGATTTGACAACAAGCAAGGTTACCCTTGTTGGCCATAGCATAATATAATCTGAGTTAATATAGAGTCGTTTATTATTACCTTTAACTTTCATTTCTCATTCTTTCACATTAAAATCAAAGCTGTGTCCATTGATTGTGAACAGCACTAACAAATAACTTCTCAGTGAGAAAGAGAGAGAGAGCGAGAGAGGGAGGGTTCATGCTTACGGCCACATGATGGAGACAAAAACCAGTGCATGGTCATTGAATCTATTCTACAACAGGTCTAAAAGATGAAAACTCCGCGGCTTGTGACAACTTTTGTCGTACAACTTTTGAATTTTAGGTTTCGGGTTTATTTCTTACTTTGTAATCATGTATATTTTTATATGTTAAATTCATGTATTGTTTTGGATCAAAAAGTCGAAAAGGGACAACCCTAACCAAGAGACATGTTAATAAACAAAATTGTAGATTTTACACAGCCATCTACAAAACATGTTTAGGTAATTTATCCTGATACATTTGCATTTTGATAGATGAATGCATTTCAAAAGAAAAAAAAACACATCCCTCTTTCTCCCTCTTTTGCCCTTTATTGTTATATAACATGTATGTCACTTACAACAGTCTATTACACAGAGGTTGCTCCTGTAAATGTAAAATATCACATTTATGATTAGCATTAGTTGCAACAATGTGAGATGTGATTCCTGGACACAACAGGCAGAACATTTTATTTAATTTAATAAAACAGCCCAGTTTAGGATGGTCATCATCAAAATATATTTTTTATAAAGATGGTAACATTTACATATTGATGTTACCCTTGTATAGACTGTACTTTAATTCATGCATTGGTATGTCCGTTGGAGCAAAAAGAATAACAACAGAACACTCAGAGACACACTCGAGATATCTGCCAGAGATGCGTCACAGGGCAGCAGCTGATATACGTTTGCATTGCCGTCTATCGACATTTAAAAAAATTATATGGTTATGTTTTACATGGACATTATCCGCATTTACATTAATATTTATACTATAAAATTAGTCATATATATTGTTTCTAAATATTTTTGTATTAAAATGCCGGAAATTGATATATATTGCCATGAAAAATTTACAAAATAAAATGGAGAGGATATTTAAGGTTCATGCGAATTTGCAGGGTTTAACACAAACTATTATTAGTGAACAATATCAGAACAGCATTTGGAAATCTGCATGAATGTTCTGCAAAGTGCCCTTGCCAGTTAATTGAGAAGGTTTTATTTAAGTGAATACTTTTAAGTAATCGAGTTTCCTTTAGTAAACGTACTTTGTAAATCTACTTTGCACAGAATTCTCTGCTTTTGTCCAAAAAAGTTGCTTCCAACAGGCCATTACGAAACGTTTTTCGAAGTTTCTTCATCTTCCTTGAGTTCACAAGATTCCTCCAAATGAATTGACCGAAGGCCACTACTGTCTGCCAAAGCTATATTGAGGTAATCAACATCATAAGCAAAGGAAGAATGCAGAGGAAATGCTTCAGCAACCATCAACATCTTTCTGAACCTCAGCCCTTATAATGAAATTAATAAGTGAAACTGTAACCCAAGACTGAGTTTCCTGTTGCAGAGGAAATGTGTCTGGAACAACCATGCTGTTAAATTACGTTAAGCCACAGCATAACCAGGTTCAACAGCATAAACGTGTCTAGCAGGGTTGATAAAGTTTGTGTAGCAGCTTAAACTGTGTTTCTTATCACTAAACTCTCATGACAGTTTACATACTATGTACATTTCAGACAACATTTCAGCATCATTTTGTCATAATGAAACCCAGGTTTTTGCTCCAAATTTGTAACATCTGGGGTGGAACAACACATAGTGTCAGCGTTGTGTAAATTGCCGATATCCGCTGTTTTCTATTAAATTTGTTCTCTGATCCTCTTACATTGTTTTAACACTTTACAACCATAATCAGCTTCACCCACGCCAGGACATTCAGAGTCATCTGTTACAATAAAAACACACAATGAAAAACGTTACACAGTGAAGCAGTCTTTCAATTTATTTTATAGTTTATTTTGTTAATGTATTCACATAGAATTCAGGTACTGAATCGTGTAAATTCAGTGCTTTTTCCTCAGTGCATGTTCCATGTCTTCTTAATGCTGCAAAATTGATCAAACTGAAATAACAACAGATTTATGACCAGGGCTGTAACGTTGTGTAAAAATGTGATATTGCTATGCAAAAATGTGCTAAAATGCATTGTGGAGAATGCACAATCTGTTCATTATGATGTTTTAGGAGTAAATTGTGCTAAATCTAGTGATGTTTATTCATTCAAACTGATTTTTTGTATTGAGTAATAATTAATTATTTTTGTTCTCACTTTGTTTAATATACTGAAAGTATATCGAACAGTGCCTTCTGAATGTTGAAGTCTATTAAACCAAACTTTGAGTTCCCTGCATTGTTACACAGTACTTTTAGGTATTGATTTGTGCCACTTAACCTCAAGAACACTGTTACGGCTCATATGTAATGCAAATTGACTAGCATTAGGAAAATTTCCACTGGCACCCTTATGGATTTTACAATATATTATATTTGTACAGTCATCTTTTCATACTGGTTATCATAAAACCTATAAAAGTTCAAGCTTAAACATATTAAACATAAACATCCCTGCAACATTTTTGCATTGTATTCTTTTGATTTTATTTTTTACATTTAATTTAGAAAACAAAGTACTATTACTTTTCAATTTTTGTTAAATATTCAATGAAATGAATTCCCACTTTATGCTGTCTAAGTAGTGAATCAGTTTAGTGCATACCTTTCTATGCAAAGCTGACAATCACAACCTCCCATTTTCCAGCATTAGTCTCATAAGTAGGTAGTGCAAAAATGTGGATATAGCAACTATTTGTCTCATTCAAACTATGTTCATATGTGTGAAGATAAGTATTGAATCATGAACCACGTAATGATCATCACAACATTAGCTGATAATTTTATTCCACTGCTAGTCATATTTTAAATTGCTGAACCAATGCCCCTCCCTTCATCTTTAAAAATGTGCATAACATTCCCACAGACCTCTTCTCATCTGTAGTGGTGCATCATGGGGGCTGTTCAAGAGCTGGTCACTCTGAGAAAGCAGGGATGTTGATGAGGGGGAGCCTAAATAACCCTTTCCTTCCCCTCAGTTCTATGACTCTCCAACAGGCAGCCTAGGGCCTCTTGGCGGAGCAGCTGTCACGAGCTGTTTCCGGCAAGGGAGTGTGGGAAAGTCGGCGAGGCCTCCGCTGAACCCCCTCAGCCCTGCTCTCGGTCTGCTTCCTGACCACCGCTAAATATACCGACCCTTTTGTTCCTTGCCGGGCCCAAAAATACGCTGGCGCTGACATCAAACATGTTCTTTCCAACTTCCTCCCGGTGGCTTTTTCGGCCACTGACGCTCTTCCTGCTTGGCAGCAGGCTCTGTTTTCCTGGACAGTATGAAGCTTTGGGAAGTGAAGGCTGCATGTGGCTCTGTGGTTTGAAACATAAGCAATAGAACTAGGTTACAATATGACTACAGGGTCAATGCAGGGATCATACAGCTGACATTCTCTATATGGAAACTTTATCCACTTTGTTATTCCAACTACACTTATAAAATCATTTCAAGAGGGCAAACTTCCCACCCCCATCACAAGGGCATCATAGAGAACATCCTGAGCAGCTGCATTTCTGTTTGGTACATCAGTTCCAGTACCACAGACCAAAAGAGCCGATTGCAGCAAATTGTTAAAACAACTAGAAAAATCATCAGGACGTCTCTACACACATTACAGGACACCTTTTATGAATGTTGCATTGGAAAGGCGTCCTGCACTGTGCATGACTCCTGACAAACCTCACACAGACCGTTCCCACTGCTCCTATTTGGCTGAATGTATTGCAGCCCGATTGTGTGCAAGCTTTTCCCACAAGCCATCCGACTGCTGGCTCAACCCCCAAGAACATGATCACCACGTCTCACTGGATGCATGTATATATTTGATATCCAACCAGATGTATCCCTTCAAATACTAAAATTCTTGGACTGGCTTTCTTGAGTAATCCTCCATACCTCATACTTCATGGTTTACTTCACTCTTCCTAAGATATCTGAAACAGAATAATGAATGTCACTGAACCCTGAAATGACTAAGAAAGCATGGCATTGCACAGTCATCCTGAACTTTCCATCCTTTTCTTACAACCCCATTATCAAATTCTGCTGTTGGTTGCCGTGTCTGTGGAACACTGAATGGAACCTTGATTCCATGGGAAGAGTGGGTGTTGAAAAACGGCTGACTGCTAAGATAGAGTATGCTAAATAATTCACCTCTGACCTCTTTCTTCATTCAATGGACAGTGCTTTAGACTCAGTGGACCAGTCACTTTCCCCTGCCCCCACCACTACTCCAGCATGTGCATGTGTGCAGGGACACACCATCACGGAACATGACAGCCTTCCTGCCCGAACTGTGCTTATGTTCACCCCCTCCCTGTTGGAAGTGACAGGATATATTATTTCTTTTCCTTTTTCCTCTCTCTTCCCTTAGTTGTGCCTGCAGACTCATTCAGAGTGAGCAGCCAGAGCAATGAGTGGTGCGATCTGACTAATGTCTAGGATAGGATGACTAAAACACTTCCGATATCTTTACAAAAGCCCAAAACAAAGTGTGAATAGGCCAATGTTCTGTCAGCTTCCTCCATTTGTGAGTTAGATTTGACCATGTGGTGTAATTTAGGCCTGTAGCAATAGTAATGTCATAAAAACAAGTGACAAATCAGTGACAAAGTGACTTTTTATTTTAATTTTTATAGTATTACAGATTGGCTTCCTAGCCTTTGGAGTCATTCAATGACATTTATGACAGAACTTCTTCATAGACATTGCAAGCATCTGTTCTGTCTACAGCAGTTAACAACAACTAAAAGGTCAACAATTGCACCAAAGACAATGGGAACATATAATGTACTTAAAATGTTAAAATGGTCAGTTAAGACCAAAGTACAAACCTTCAGGGAGCACTGTAGTTTATTCTAAAGTGTAAGCTATTCTATGCATAGCTCACCCCAAAGCTTAATGCAGGGCATTACAAATAAACACAACTAAACTATTATCATTATTACCTTTAATAAGTGGTTTAGCTTACATACCTTATATTTCCAAATAATTTGACAAATTTGAATATTTTCCTAATAATCTTAGCTGGACTGTATCACGGGAAATACTAGCATTGACCTTAACCTTTTAATTCATCAGCTTCAAGAACTGTCCAAGAAGACAATTCAAGCTTGGATTTCAGTAATGACACATTGTTTGTCCTTCTTGTGTCAAAACTGCAATAGTCTCAACCTCTAGCTGGCTTCTCCCTCGCTTTCCTCTTGTAATTTGTGGATGAATCTATGTAGGGAGCAGTTTCAAATTTTAATTGGAGTTTGACTGGGTATACAATGGGTTTCTTTTGTTGGGAGGAGCTTTGCTTAAGGCTCAAAAAAATTCATCCATCCATCCATTCATCCATCCATCCATCCCCTGTTCATAATTGATGTCAATATTGTGGGAGGTAGTTTTCATGTACACTTAAGTAAACAAATGAATGAATTTGTTCTTTCTCACTGAAAATATTTAAATAATAATGCATTTATTTTAATCCAGGAGAGAAATCTACTTTTAGCTCATTTAAAATATAGCTACTGAGTTGAACTTCTGGTTTAATTTAACTTGATTATGTTATGGATTATATTCTATTTTGGTGCTTTTATTCACACTTCTCACGTTTGAGTCGTAGACTTTTATTTTGGAAAAAAAGGACCCCCAAAACAGAAGTAGCAGGAACCTAACACACTGTACTATGTTGGCAAATGTTAGATGTACTAAGAAGTTCCACTGCAGTTGATAGTAGTCTTATCTTGTCTTGTCTGTCAATTGTTATTCAGTTCTATTCTTCTCACCTTTGTGCATAGTGGCACTGCACCTTTTCATACAAAGGTAAAAAAAAAAAAACAAGCAACATCAAAAATGTGAATATCAAAAACTTACAAATGTAACCAAGATGTTTCTCAACTATCAGGTCAGTTTTGGCCATTTCCCATCACAGCACATGACCCACAGCACAAGGTTTCTCCTCCAGGGATAGGGAAGCCTTTACAAATGTGGTTTACAAACCAGTCCTCAGAGTCCTCCATGGTCCAATTTTTCCCCTCCAGTGAAACAAAAATGTGGAACAGCTCCAGGCCCTGAAGTTCGAAGATAACAGCTTTAGAAAAA
Organism: Ladigesia roloffi; assembly: GCA_037577295.1. Classification (NCBI taxonomy): domain Eukaryota; kingdom Metazoa; phylum Chordata; class Actinopteri; order Characiformes; family Alestidae; genus Ladigesia; species Ladigesia roloffi. The sequence continues at coordinate 2,875,526 of JBBKCR010000022.1, forward strand.
ACACATTAACAATGAAATCATCCCACCAAATAAACTACAACTCAGATTTCATTGTTTATGCTAATTTTTTCATTGTTTATGCTAATTTTTTTGTACATTTTAAGTTTAGTCAGGAATGATGGGATGTTTTTATTGATAGTGTTTTTATTGATAGTATTGATAGTCAGGGATACTCAGTCCTGTTCTCCCCTTTGGTAGCTATGTCTGGCCAAATCAGTATGTTTTTGAAAAATGGAAGGAATGCATCAGTGTTTCCTGTTTCCACCTATTAACCAACCAGAGTGACTTACAACACACACACACACATACATATACAAACACACACACACACACACACACCACACACACACACACATACACTACCTATACATAGAGTAGTGAAAAATGGATTACAGTTATATGTGATCACATGACCATGGTGAAAAAGGGTAAGTAATTTAAAACTTTCCCCTAATATAAATTTGTGGATGGACTCTTTTAATATAATATGCCTAATCTTGGTTTAAACAAGTCTGTGGATGCTTTCAACACATTCTTCTATATGACTAAATGCACAGAAGCCTATTTATTCCAGTTATAGACATTTTCAGAACAAAAGAACACATGCAGAGCTCTAAACAGTATATCGCAAACCCAGATTAGTGCAAAGACAGTTCCAAATAATGCAAGGTTTCTACTTTTGAGCACCTGGACCAGTTCTATCATTGTGAGAATCTCTCTGTGCATGCTCTGCCCGCGGGAGCTGTTAAACAGTCCCCTTATTTAAAAAAAAAACAACAGCAGAACACAGGAGGATATTGGATCACCACAATCAAGAACATCTGCAGGGTCATTTTTGTCCCTACTCTCTCCACAGCCACATGTTTGTGTGTGTATCCCACTCTCACTGGACACACAAGCTTCAGCATAGACACAGACAAATCCTCCTCCTTCTCTCTCGCTCTCTGTCCCTCTTTCTCTCTCTCCCTCTCTCTGTCTCACTCTCTCCTTCATACACACAAACACACATGAACTCCCCCACACACACTAATGTCCTTTAATGGCAGTGCAGTGTGGCCCACAGTTCTGACCAGGGCCAAATAACAGATATTATCCCATCATAGTTTGGCCTCTTTGTGTGGCTGCAGCCAGGGCCATCAGAAGAGAGGAGAGAAAAATCCAGGCACTCGATATGCATGCAGCTGTGAGGGAGAGGAGCCCTTAGCAGTTCCGCCACTGAAATGACAGGCTTGCATGGATCGGCCTGGCCAGATCTATACCACAGTGTGAGCACTAGATCTATGCCATCATTGATTGACAAGAGGAGGGTAGAGGGGGAGCTGGCACACCCAGGGATCTGGATTTTGGCCCCCAAATGACTTGTGCCACAGTGAAAGTGGAAGATGGAACCAGGTTAAATAATACAAGAGGGAAGTCATACACCACTACAAAAAATATGGAAACTCTTAACATGTTAAAGTTGCTTATAAATGTTTTTAACTGTCTTATTAATCTGTTATTATATGGCATAAACTTGTAATTTCATTTTTAATTACATAAAGGTTTAAAGGGGAGTATTTAGATGCATTTTCTGAAGCTTTTTTATGAAGTTATTAAAAGATAATACGCTGTAATTATCGATTTATATATTTTTTTAAATGAGCCACCAGGTTTTATGTCTACTTTTAAAAAATTACGCATTATTGATGCTAGTTGTATTCTAAAGGCATTCTTGATGTTACAGTTTTCTCATTATGGAATCATCCCCAGGTCTGTTTCTACGACATCATTAGTAATTTTAAGTCATAAGCACCAACCTAGACTCAATTGTCTGCATAATTATAAATGCTCCTGGCTAAATTTATACGGTTTTGAGGTTTTTTAAGTTAAAATCTAAGTTTGGCCTGTTTCAGTAGTTTAATTAAACTGAAACTTATTTGCAGATATTATCATTCAAATCTAACGGGTGCACAAACCCCATCTTTTCTAATATATTGAGATGTGCAGAAGTGTGACACATATTTTCACTTTAAAGGGAAACGAAACATGTCATTTGACCTGGAGTGCCAAAATGTATCTATAACTGTGTATATATTGGTTTTATTTGAGTAATATCTAGTGATCCCAAACTTGAATGATGTTATGGTTAAGAAGTACACTGACACAAACGGACTTGTGCGCTCTGAGTGGGAGGTGGAGGAGAGCTAAATTCCAGAAAGCCCAGGGCTGTAAGGCCAGCAGCGGAAGTGTGTTAAAGCTCTCTGTGCTGACCCTTGCCCTCACAGATACCATTCCCATCAACTCCTCCTCCAGCTGTCCACACTCAGCCACCCAGCAGGCCTACAAACAAACCTCCTCCTCTCCTCCCCTCTCACTCTCTCTCTCCCTCTTCCGACTCCCCAGCCACACACACTCCATTTATCTACCTCCCTGTCTTTGATGCATACCTCAGCCCTAGGCCAGGGTCTATAAAATGCTCTGAAGACTCCCGATTGAAGGGCTTTTTACTTTATGTCTCTTCGTATTTTATAACTGCAAATGAATACAACACTTGCGCACATCCTTCCACTTAATTTACCCTATTTGTAAATGACGACAACTTTATGATGTGATTTTTTTATTTCTTTATCCAGAAAAAGCACCCTTATCTAGGGAGAGGTTTATTATTAGTGTCCCATCATTGACCAGATGGGACCAAAAACAACCGTCAAGCTTTCAGAAGACGTAAAAACAGTTTGCAATTTGGTGGGAACAATTTGGCAGGAGGAAATATCCCACTTCCTTTTTCCCAGGTCCCATTAGCCACATGAGAGAAGCCGGATCCACAGATCCACCTCAGCCTAACACACCCCTTCTTTAAACACACTTCACACACATTTAACACACCAAAAACATCTAACCACGACAGATGGGTCCTCTCTGAGACCAGACAGGGAAAAAAAATACACCATGTGAACTTAATTCCCTGGCATCCCTCTGATATGTCATTAGTAAGGATAATTAGAAGTTAAAACTAAATCAAACTAAGTTTGTACTAAATCAATATACCTCTTCCAAGGCGATGATATTTCTGTAATGTTGGGTGGAATTTGGTCAAATGAATGCTCCAACTGCAAATGATGGCACAAAATGGAAACAAAATGGATTTTATATTAGTTAAGAGTATAAGGCCTTCTTTTGAGCTGCAACCCCCAGAAAAGCCACATGTGCCAAAGCTAATTCAGCATAAATCTTTATAATGAACTTATACTTTTGTCTATAAATTGAAAACCAGTGGAGATGGATTGCTTTTACCCTGTACAGTAATTTTAAATATATTTGACCGGACATTTTATACAGGACAAATGTGTAATTGTGTCAAAATTGCCAAAGGTAGTCTAGCAAGACTGGGTGCCATTTCCTGATAAGCCACAAGATTAAAAACTGCTGACAGTGGAAGTAAATAACAATGGTTATTCTGTTGCAAAGGCTAATACAAACACAGCATCTGGAAGAAAGTAGTCTGCTTGGATGAAGAATGTTTTATTTTACATGGATGTCCATGTGTGTGTGGATTGTTTACCTGGGGAACAGATGCACCAGGATGCACTATGTAAAGACTTCAAACCAGCAGAAGCAGTGTGATGGTCTTGGTGATGTTCTCCTGGGACTCTTCTGGCATCCTGACAAAACCATCTAACTAAAGCTTATAGACCAAGTTCATCCCTTCAGGATGTCAGCATCCTATAATGACATTGGCCTCTCTCTGCAGAACCATGTGCCCAAACACTCTGCAAACATTGTTCAGGAATGGCATGAGCAACATGATAAAGGTCAAGTTCCTGGCCTCCAAATTCGCCACTAGGAATCTGTGGGACGTGCTGGACAAACCAATCCATGGAGGGTGAACCTCACAAAATTCAGGCCTTAAAAGATCTGCAGCTGACATCTTGGTGCAGATCCTTTAGCACATTTTCATAGGTCTTGTAAAACCCATTCCTCTAGAGGTCAAAGCAGCTTTAGCAACACATGGGGGTATTGAGCATGTGGTTTTAATGTTATGGCTGTATACGTAATTATATTATTTTAGAGGGTCTCACACTCATTAGAAATAGTAACACCTAGGTCTTGTTACAATATTATCAGAAGTTTGATTCAAGCAGAGCCAAAATATCTGGGAACCATTTGCAGCCCATAAGCTCCATGAAGATATCTAGCCCACAACAAACAAAATCTGACCCTATACAAAAGATTCTGTTAATACTAACACGAGTTCTTGTTTTTGAACAAACGTTTGCAGCTATAGTGAAACAACATAGGGAAGAACCATGCAAAAAATGTTTACCATTCAAAATAACAGACTGAAGAGCTCCTTATATCTTCAATTTGCAAGTGCATGGCAAATATGCTGTAGACTATGCATAGTCACAAAAGCAGTGAATTCAAAATGGTTACATTTCTAGCTCATTTTAGCCCGCATGAACAGAAAGGGATGCAACTTTCAAATTGATGCTCACAAACACTACGAAACCAAACCCCTTAATTTTACCCCTTAATAGAACCTTAATTTTCACTTTAATTTCCAGGAAAGTAAGGAAAATTAAGTGGAAAAGTGCACAGATTAAGGCTGATTAAGGGGTAAAACTACTGAA
>JBBKCR010000022.1:2901351-2912650 GCA_037577295.1 Ladigesia roloffi
ATAGTACATATATTATTTTTTAAATTCTTCCACAGCTTACAAAAAGATGCCAATTGTACCAGAGCAATACTTATGAATACAAGAAGGGAAAATCTTTAGTGGTTAACAGAGAGGAACCTGTACCTTTACATTGCACCCATCAATACAATATCACCCCTCCTTGGAGAGACTGTCTCTTGGGATTTAACCATGGAGGAGAGGTACCTCATCATGATTTCACATTGTGAAAGTGTTGTGGCTAATTATGCCCGCTTCTTAGTTCAAGCAGAATGAGATGTTTAAGGTGCATATTGGGCTCTGAACCAGTAACTAATATAGCAATATAGCACTTTATTCAAAATTAAAGCAAACAGTTAAATACAGTTACACTTGGGGATTTGGTGAATAAATTAACTATAATATAAGAATAATGACGTGTTATGCTAACTGTTATTATGTTGCTATGGTAACTCTGCACCCCAAAAATGAGCACACAATGTGAAATCCCAAAAGAGGATCTTACATTACACTGCTATCATGTCCTTCTAGTATAAATACAGTGTAATGAGTGCTGAATTTATTCACAGTTGCAGTTTACCTAAATGGTAGTTCCACCCTTACTCACAAAAGGGGATAGAGGGTTTGCAATGTTTGTAACAGTGATAAAATGGACCCAATTACACAGTAATTATTAGGATCATTATAGGGCAATCATAGCACTGTAATGTAAAGCAAGTGTTAACCACAAAAGACCTCTCCCCCCACAATACAAAACCAGCTTTAAGGTTAGTTTTAGTGTTAGCCAGGCCTCTGATTTAAAGTTAATATCTGATGGTAATAGAAAATAATGGTAATAATTGTAGCCAGATATTATTACAACAAATACAATAAAAATACAAATACAGTAACAATCCTACATACATACAAAAATATAGCAAAGGAACTCTAACAAGGATCAGTGTGCATATTAGGGCATGTGCATATGGGGGGTGGGGGGGCACACGTGAAACAGACTTGACTTTATTTCTTATTTTTGGATTATCAGTGCATCTGTTTCACCTTGTTTCATTCTGGCCAAGTGATCAAGCCCCTGTCTCGATGCAGTTCCCTCTTCCTGTGACTTGCAATTTAGGGAATACCATGGCAAACTCTTCAAATGATCCAACAAAGTGCCCAGAGCCGGTCAGAGACACCGGGAGCCAATCAGTTAAGTCGGTGGATAGACATATAGTAGCAGGAATGTTATCTCCCCAGTAGTCCTTTTTGTGATGTTGTTCTGAGGTTAAGCTACTCTTGTCCTGCACATTTTTCTGGCCATTTTGTTTGAGAGTTCTCCAAGTAAGGCCCTGTATATCCACATCACCCTGAAAGTAGCAGAAAAGCAAGAGAGGAGTCTTTGGTAAGGGCCAATCATGACTGAGACTTTGTTCTGGGAATGTATGACGACTGATTTGCATTTGGTCCCATAGCACAGTTGAAGATAGCTCAGGGCAAGAATCCTGCCACTGGTGATCAGAAAGAGCAGCAGGCAGGAGAGGGGGGGTGGAATAGCGAGGACACGAGAGCGCTCGGGAGAGGCTGGCGTCAGGCTGCCCTGGGCTGGAAACCTGACCAGACACTTTGTCTTTCAGAGCAGCTTCTCTAAAAATAAAAAGGCTTCTGCTGACAGCAGACACAAGCCTGAGACTGCACATATATGAACAAACACCTTACATCTCTTTCACACATATCTGTACACACACTCATTCATTTTCCCCACCATTCATATCAACATATGACAACATTTCTGCTTTCCATTTGACCACTTCTCACAGTGCTTTCCTGAATCTGCCTTTCAAAGTCTCTTTTTTGGTATCCAAGTTGATTTTGACTCTTGTAGTCACTGTTTTTGGTTGTTTCACCCTCTTTTAGGGCCCCGGTTCGGCATAAGATCCGCCACCAGTGTGTCCACTCAGTATGGCCGAGGATGATTTCCTGGCACGGAACTTTCTCAGTTGATCCCCAATATATTACAAGGACTTTGATGCTTTGAAGATACATTTTTCTTAGCTTACTCCCTGTAAAAGTTATGTATGGATCACATTGGCTGAACTTTCTTAGCCAGGAAAGTCAAATAAATAAATAAATAGACAAAGTTTGTAAAAAAAATCTTTCTTGAACACAATGCAAGTAGGCCTGATTGGTTGGGTGGAGGTCAGCAAGTTCACTGCTTCCGGATCATAAGTGTCTCCTGGTGGGAATGCGAAAAATGGGAATGCAGTGGTGGGTAATACGGTCATCTCGATGTCATACAGGTTTCTCCAGGGTCTTGCGGAAAGGCATGGGGTTAGAGGCAGAGATCTTGCGGCACACAGTATTGGTGTTGCTGCAGCGGCAGCCAGGCCGTGTAGCATGGTCATAGCCTCGCTGGCACAGGGTGAGGCACAGCTTGGCAGGAGGATAGCAGCACAGGCAGGGCAGGCAAAGAGCCAAGAGGGCCATTGTCCCCCAGCGGGAGCAAGCATGGGCAGGGGCACAGGAGCAAGGCCGATCAGCGCAGTTGTCCTCATCATCTGCTGAGCAGTGGTAGAATAGACCTTTTACGCAGCACAGGCAAGTGCCATACTCGATGGCATTCTCGGCCGAGCACAGGCACCTTTGGCCACAGGCCCAGCAGGATGGTAAGCTTCGAGGGGCACAACACTCCTGGCACTTGCAGCGGCTACACCGTTCGCAGATAAACAGATGCAAGCCTAAATCCTCTCCATCAGCCAAGCCTTTACCTAAAGAGTCCGACTTCAAATCACCCTTGGGTTGAGAGCGCACAACTGTGGCCAAGCCAGAATGGGAAGGCGTTAATCCTGAAAGAAGTCTCTGGTCTGAAGCACCACTGCCACGAGACATAGAGCTGATGGTACTGGAGCGGCTTAAGTGTGCCAGGTGGGAATTTTGTTGACTCTGACTGTGAGGGATCTGAACATGTCGATCATCATGTGTATAGAAGACACCCACCTGAGTGGCAGGCTCTAGAGCCACTGGGCGTTCCACATAGTCATTACTGGCCCTTATTAAGCGGATCTGGTCTATGGACAGCACAGAGACCTGCTGGAGGTCCAAGCCCTCACGGTCCATCCTTAGAGGAGGTGCTGGATCCATATCGTCACTTGGGCCGCCAAGGTAGGGACTTGGATACAAGGTTCACACCTATCAGGGTACATCAGATAAACCTGTAAAACACAACCAAACAAAACACTGACTTTTCCGGCAAAAATAATGAAATAATAGTTTTTTAAAAGATTTGAAAAAATTCAACAGCTGGTACTAGAGAGGACAGCAGAAACACAAGCCATTGTAAACCCTGTTCACACCACTTAGATAGTCTACTGCTGAGGTTACAGCTATTATTAGACATGGAGGATGGAGAGATAAAACTATTGACATCACACTGTAATTTAGCATCTGGTGAACACAGCTGTTGACACAAGGGAACGGAATCTGAACTGAGAAATTGACAAAACTGAATTGGGAAAAACAGGGGAGCCCACAAGACTTAGTGTCAATGTCCTAAAACATCTTTTCCCAGCTGGTCTGAGGAATCCAAGAACCCCTCCCTGCAGCTTTTCTTTTGTTAAGCCATATCCTCCGTAAACAGGAACAACATGGCTAGTGGAATGTACATGGAAAACATCAGCATCCTGGAATTGAGCAACATGCTGCTCACATTATTAGATGTCATTCCCCACTAGAACTTGGATTGCATTAGAGTTGTGCTCATTCAGAACTCCAAATATACTAATTGCACAAATTTGACAAACCTCTTGGGTTGTCTATGTTTGGTTGCACACTCTGAGTTACTCAATATTGCGTTTGCATGAACAAACTTAGACTTCTCCAGAAGAGGCCAGTTTTCACAAAGAATGTTTCAGGATGAATGGAGAAGCATTTTAGAGACAGACCTGATGACAAGATTAGACAGGAGTGGAGTGCCGTGCCTGACATAACCAGGAACGGAAATCCATACGCAAGGGCAGCAATTAGAGGAAGCAGTGTCTATTCCCAGTCCAGTAAGTATCCGGGGCACAGTCAGCTGAATTCCTGGCATGAGCCCTAGATGCTCTCGCAAAAAGGTAAGATAGCCTCCATCCTCTGCCCCCACTCAGTCAACCATAATAGTAGAGATAAGGAGGCCCAGGTCGGAAGTACCAAATGCATTTGCGAATTACACAGAAGAGGAAAGAGAAGTCCTGGAGAGTAATTATATCAAAGCCAGCAGAAAGCTGCAGTCAGTGCCTATCAGTCCATCTATTTGTTTAGAGGGGCCTGCTGTTCATTTCCATTTGCTCATTATTTGGGGACTGATTTCACAAAACAACACTGAACTTCAAGCCAACAGCGCATTCGCAAACAAGACTGAGAGGAAGTTTTGGGTTTGCTCATCTGTGTCGTGTCAGGCAATTTTAGGTTGCATATTTGTGAGAGCATTTGCACATGTCCTCTCCATGTGGTTTTCCTCAACTGTGTTGGCCCTTGGGAGCATTTATCACTTGGGGCTACCCTGAAGTTTATTTGGAACTTTGCAGAGACTTGCAGTTCAAAACAAAGCTTCATTCCCCAACTAACCTCAAAACATCTCATTTCCTGGGATCTGACAAACAGCAAAATTGCGACATTTCATAATCCGGCCACTCACTCTTCGTACTGCCTTTCTTTCCTAATGACTGCGTGTGTTTGGGGGAGACAGTGGTCCTTCGTGTATGTTGTATGTAAACTAGCAGTTACCGTAAATAATCCCAACGTTCCTTATTTTCCTCTATGCTTGTCAATCCTACATTTATATTCTGCCCTCTGAGACATGTACAGTGACCTGCAGAGGAGACAACTGGAGTAAACCCTTAGTTTTACCCCATGTATTCAAGCCACAGACCCTGTTGCAGTAGCCATGGTGCCAATGGACCAATAAGCCACTCTCCAGCAGCACTGCAGCGAGCCGCTGACATCAGGAAGCCCAATGACCCCCCCCATTCCCCACAATGAGCACTCTACCACTCCCTACTTAGTCCCAGAGCACTTGACAGCTCTACATCCCCCAGACTACACATTAGGGTGAGGCCAAAAAAGAGATGCTAGTTTGAATAATGACAAAAATCACAATACCAACAGTAACAAAGTAATAAAAAGATGGCATTTTAATAGTTTAATAGTTTAAAAAGAAGGTTGATGCACTGCTAGATAATCATTTTTTCAGAGACCAGCTCAGACAATCTGCTCGTCAGTTAGTATTTGGGATCCATTTCTGAAATCCAGTGAGCAGCTGAAGCATCACGTTCGGCTTGGTTTTAGTGGCTTTCCTGTCCTGGCACCTGAAGAGTCTATCTGTTTGTCTGTTCATGGTTTTATCATCTGCGTGGCAGCTGCTGAGGAGGACTGCAAACTCAGTTGCACACCAAGCATGCTGACAGGTCAAATGGATCGAATGAGCAAAACCTGATGGCTGTCAGTTTTCTTACAGTTCTTAGTGAAAAAAACTCCTCCCCCCCTGTTTCCAACCTTCTATAATTATTTGCGCACTTATTTTACAGTATTTTGACAGGAAGATGCACTTAATAGTTAGTAAATAATGAAGAACTATTTGTTCTTATTCTGCAAAGCATAAATAATCTTGGTGTTAGAAATGTTTTACCTTGTGAAGCATTATTGTGTGAACCATACTTTGGCAAAAACAAAGGCTCAATACGAGTGCTTGAGTGCCAGCACCTGTCTCAGGTTAAGACGTTCAGGCAGGCACAGGCCTGAGAGTGCCTGGGAGCAGAGGAAAAAAGCTGCCGTGTGGATAGAGCGGGGAGAGAGAGGACCATGTTTACTCAGTCCTGCCTGCCGTGAGGGGTAACCTGAAGACAGGCCCCTGCGCTTTGGGAGTATCATTGCTGAGTGAGCTGTGCCTCACGGCTGTGCCCCAGGCCTCCTTGCGCCCAGTACCTTGCATACATCCTTGGCCAGGGTAACCTAATCTTGGGCAGGAAGAGGATGAGGCATGCATATTATTCATAACAATCGCCACACACCACTGGTTGGGAGTAACCCAAAACCCTGGGGCAGGGAGGAGAAGGGAAGCAAACGAGTAGGGGAAGAAAAAGGAGGGAAACAGTCGTACTGCAGAGGGTGGCCAGACAATGTTGCGGCAAACATAGTCAAAGTCATGCAGGCCATTCCACAAGTGACTACTGGGAGTGGTTGGCAATTGTAGTTCTATTCAAGCACAGAGCTACAGGCAAGTGACATCATAAAGGGCTGCTTGTCAGTGACCCCTGCCACTGATGTTTCAGCAATCCAACCACATATAACATTACTGGTTTCACGTAGGCAAACTGTTATTTCATACATCTGTTTACTTTCTAAACGTATTTCCCCAGGATCAAGTAGAGTTGGGATCTGGCAGTTACTTAAAGCACGCTGATTGGCTGCTAGTCATTCTAGGCCTGGACCCGGTGGAAGGGGACAGAAGAAGCTCCCAGGAGCCAGTCTTAGCCAGACTCTCAGGCTGGCCATGAGACGTCAGTCACAAGGACCCTGGGTCAGCCCTCCCCCCGGACCCTCTGGGAACACAGCAGGATTGAATGACAATAAACTGTATGAGATTCCGGATGTGCTGAATCCGACCCCCAGGAAGGACTGAAATAGACACTGCAGACCAGTTTGGGCAAGAGAGAGAGAGAAAAAGAGAGGAGGGTGAAAGAGTGGGGGAGCAGGACATAGACAGATGCATAGTCCATGGCTGACAGCAACAAAAGAGAAGGCTAGAAAGCAGAAAAATTTGGCAATGATCATGAAAAAGAAACGACCAAAAAAAACCCCCCTCAAATAACTTTACAGTACATAGGAGGTACAGTTCAAAACGAACAACAAAATCTGAGGAAGACAACAATGAACACAGAATAATTTTGACGGTCTAAATACACTTCATTCACTTTTTGACTTTGTCAACAAAAAAGTGCAATAAAACATTTAAAAAGAAAGAAAACTGCTCTCAGACTGTCAGGGTTTATGCGCTCTCTGTGCAGAATGCCCAGGTACCCAGACCAAAAACACTCTTTCTGGCATCAGAGCTTCCTCAGTCCGTTTTCATCCCTTCTCTCCGTCTCTGCCAGTGAAAACTGGCTGTATTGACACCTCCGACCTTGAGGACAATCAATGTCATTCCTGCATGCCCTGAACCCCACGCACAGTCTCCAAGTATGAACTGTGTTTGGGATGCTAAATTAAACATGCTTCTCACTGAAACTGCAGATGAACATTACAGAGTCTACCCAGAATACACAAGTCAGTTGGGCAAACCATTCAGAGTGCTGAATGGTTGTAAGTGCAGCATGAATTAAAAATAGGAAAGGGAATACAAAGATAGAGCACTCACCTCTGAATGGAGGGAGATCCATAGTGAAATTCAAAAAAGGATTTTTTATTTCTCTCAGCTCTTTCCCCTCTTCACTGGGTCCACTTTGTCAGCCTTGTCCCTTCAGACACTTTCACAGGGGTCTCAGGCGTGCAGGCTATTGGCGTGCAGGCATGCAGACTTTCTCAATGCTCAGCCGTTCCCCAAAGATTGTACTGACAGCCAAAGTAGAAGAGCAGCACTCCGAAACGAAAGTCTCTCAGAGGAGAGGGCAACATGTCATGCAAAGTATCCCAAAAGAAAAGGGGTCCTGGAGAAGGTGAACGGCAGAGCACAGCTCAGAAGCCCCTCCGCATACGGTTGGAGAGCAGCCTGTCTGCCGTTTGTCTGGTCTCAGTATGAGCAGAAAGTGTGAGCGCTGGATTGTCTCAGTCACACGTTGTCTTTCTCTCCCTCTCTCTGGTCAGAGCTTGCTTGCATTCATGTATTCGCTCTCAGAGGTCTATGTGTCTGTGAGTGAGTGAGCGAAGATGACACAGACAGAGAGAGAGAGAGGGGAGAGAGAAAGGGAGGTGTAGGGAGGGAGATAGAGGGTGGGAAACAGAGGCAGGGAGGGAGGGAGGGAGGGAGGAGGAGGGGTTGTTGGATATGAATGGTAGACAGTGGGAGGGCTTTGGGGGGCCAGTGGAGTTTTGCGGGAGATAGTTAATGGCTAAGTGGCATCATCAGGCTGAAACTCAATCTCTCATTTGCTCCCCTTCAGGCACCGTTCCATAAGATTCCCTGAGCTCAGCCTGAAGCAGAAGAGAGGGAGAGTAAGAGAGAGAGAGGGAGAAGAGGTAAGAAAAGAGCTGATAAAAGCGAGAAGATGCAACAAGAAGAGTGATTAACAGGATTCACATAATGAAATAATGAAAATCTCATTTGAATTCTACGCAACAGTTTTGCGATTAAGCCTGTGAGCAAACTACTTTTGCTAATAGTGGTACCAACAGGTTTTAGCGTAAACTTTTTCAAACATCATAGATGCTATTTCTACACTTGCTATTGGCAAAATCGTTAGTAAACTACCTTTTTTACTGTAGTGGTTGTTCTTTTCTTAGGTTTTTTTTCTGTTTTATGTGCAAGACATTATGAGGAGTGGGCGCTACGTTGACACAGGGTTTAGCGCTGTTGCCTCACAGCAAGAAGGTCCTGGGTTCGACTCCCGGGTCGGGCGCATGGTCTTTCTGTGTGGAGTTTACATGTTCTCCTCGTGGCCGCGTGGGTTTCCTCCGGGTACTCCGGTTTCCTCCCACAGTCAAAAACATGCGTGATTGGGGATAGGCTAATTGAGCATGCTAAATTGCCCCTAGGTGTGATTGTGTGTGTGAATGTGTGTGAGTGTGTGGCCCTGTGACGTGCTGGCGACTGTCCAGGGTGTACCCCGCCTTTGCCCGTAGTAACTTGGATAGGCTCCAGTCCCTCCCTGACCCCGACTGCGGGATAAAGGGGTAGAAAATGGATGGATGGATGGACAAGTTTTGGGGACTTGACAAATATCTGCTCTACACTGTGTGTATTTGGAGTTTGTAACCATAAATATTAGGTGGACTGGCCAGAGCATGAAGCAAGCACTTTCACTAAGCAATGTATATCCCTGAGAAGTTATAAACTTACACTCAATCACCAGGAGCAGCATAAGAGCAGGTGGCAAAGTGTACCAAATTATTCTCCTCTGTGATGACCAGTCACTGAGTACATCATGTTACCCAGCTCACTGTGAGGGGGCTGAGGAATGTGTCAGTTGTCACTCATGCCTCCACTTCCGCTAAAACCCATCATCTAAACACGAACGTCCAATCGTGGCATGGAAACCTGTGACTATGTGAGCTCAGGCAAACTCTGAGAACATCAAGTTATGTTGCAGGACTACATGTGTAGAATTTTTATACTAGATATTCAATGTCTCCAGAGTTTGGAGTCAAATATACATTGTTTTCTAAGCTCAAGGTACCAGTGGAGGTGGAATAAACAATGTTGAACACTGCATTCAGAACATATATTGTATGTATCTAAGATAGCTTACCAACCAATCTAAACGTACAGTATTATATGTGGCTAAACAAATAACAAAATCTAATGAAAACAGAGGCATTATCTACTGTACCACACCTCACTTAACATTAGTGTGGATGTGTTTGGAGAAGTTATTTGATTGTATATATAACGGACATACGGTTGTCCTAAGGTGTAGGAGAGTTTAGGGAACAAACGGTTACAATGATTTTTTTATAAAATCTTAATTATTCATAATTCATTCTAACCATTTTCATTTGGTTTGTGTGTGTGCTTGTGTGTGTATTGATCGAACAGCAGCTGTCCTAGAGCAGCTCACATCCCAGTGAATAATTCAGAGTCTGACGTTCTAGTGCATGTCAGATTGGAACGCAGCCCATGTTCCTATCCTATTTACTTCTGTTGTTGCCAGCAGATACCAAGAGACCTTATCATAATGGCAACATGCTTGTGGTGAGATTAGAAGCTACTACACAGCACAACTCTGTACATATCCCCTGTATGTCTCAGATGAAGGCCCTGAATTAGTCACAGGCTACATTGTTGACAGGAATAATCATTTTATGGCGTGACGCAACAGAGCAAACACAGAGAGTGAACGCGCTCACATGTACTAGCATGTTTGCCTGTTAATTAAGAATAATACATGGCATCAAATGGGATTCGCCTGCATTTGGCTGCTTTTCTTATGTCCGCTTATTGACAGCACAGGTAAGATATCTCCAAGGAAACAGTAATTGTGTGCTTGTGTGTGTGTGTGTGAATGTGTGAGTAACAGGGCAGGAAGAGGGGTGCTTCCTGGCTTCCTGTGGAGGGAAATAGAGGGGATGGCCAAATTCAGCCTGAGACTCTGTCAGTGTCACAGTGGAACCTAGTTCTTAAAATTAATTTCACATCCAATAAATCTAGAACTGAGAGGATTCACTTCCATAGAATTAAGTGTGGGTAAAATTGCAAATATATAATATCTTAATAACTGAGGACATCTTATAAAACTCATGCTCTCTTTACAATGAAACATACTGTTACTTATTATGTACTGACAATATCCCAATATCCTATGGTTTTACCTTTAATTCATCACAATGTTAAATTGCATCCTATCGTAAAACCTAATAACATTTAGTGTCAATGAGGAATAGAGAAAAAGGCAGTCATGCCACAGTTTAAGGGATATTAACAGAAATTATGTATATAATAGGTACATTAATAAATAGAACAATGAGTATATAATGCACTGCAAAGAATAAAAAAGAACTAATTATGCTCTCTTTGTGATGCATCTTTGTAACAGTTGCTCTTTAAGCACTGATTATGTTTAGCTCAGTTATTCTATATATATATGTGTGTGTGTGTGTGTGTGTTTGTTCATGTATATATCTGCTGGGAAGTGATAAAATGTTGTATCGTGATTAATCACATTTTTCTGAGATTAATCACATTGTTATAATGTAGTGTATTGCGCAACTTTATTTTAAAATCACTGCTATATAAACACGAGAGCAACAACCCTTGGTTTGCAAACACATTAAATAAATAACGAGCTTTTAACACAGTTACAGTTTTAATGTCAACTTTAAACCAATGTGATCAAATGAATGTTCATTCAAAGCTATTTTATCTAGTTTGCTATAGAAAAACAAATTACCGTTATTACATCTACAAAAGAGGATCAAATTCTTTACAATTCTAAACTAAATCTAAATGCAGTATTATTATAGTCCCTTTTGGTGTAATGGTGCGGGGTCCCATTATTTTATTAATATAATATGGACAAAAGTAATAGGAGCACTGTACATATTGGCTGGTTTGTACGCAGGTCAGACCTCATTTTGTCCATAAATTAAAGGATGAAAAAAGAGAGAGAGAGAGAGAGAGAGAGAGAGAGAGATTTAG
>JBBKCR010000022.1:3094637-3105668 GCA_037577295.1 Ladigesia roloffi
TCTCTCTGTCTCACTCTCTCTCTCTGTCTGTCTCTCTCTCTGTCTGTGTCTCTCTCTCTCTCTCTCTCTCTCTCTCTCAGACGCAGTGAGCCTGGGTCCCGGCCCCACTCCTGGCACTCCACTAAGCTGGGGGAAGGCCCCCTGGACCCCGACAGCATGATGCAGATATCCCAGGGTGCTGTGGGGGCTCCCTGGCACCAGAGTTACCACTCCAGGTCAGAGACTCCAACACACGCCCTACAGTCAACAACAATAAAAATCAGGCCTTCCTCCTACTAATTGGTGTATAATACTCCAGAACATGGACACTTCTACAGATACACTAGGGGACGATATGGCTCCTGTTTTTCTATTGTTCTTTTTTGTGCTTTATTATGTTCACAACATCCTCCTCACAGATCGTAATACAGTATAATTTGGCTTCTAATGTGTCATAAAAATTTTACACATGCACTCACTACATAATTTTATATTTCCTTTTAAAAACCCTCTCCACTGGATTCTGTGTCCCACATTTCCATGCTAAGCTAAACTCTAAGCACCGATTGCCATTGTTTGATGGCTGAGCATCGTAAAGCTGGCAGGTTTTCAGAGGGCTCTGCAGTAATCGGTTGATTCTCGGTTGAGGGAGGAGAGAGGGCAGAGCCATTGTGTCCACTGAAGGGTCACTGACATCATGTTGAAAATGCCAGGGGAAGTTTCAGCGTGCTGGTGCCAGCTAACCCGCCCCATACAAGGGCAGACGCCACTTCATCCCCATGGGATCCCTGTCCTGAAAACACACACACACACACACACACACACACACACTCAAAACACACAAAACAGACACTGACATGCAAATTCCAACCTTCACTTGACAAAATCCCAAAGGGAGACAAAGTGGTTTGCCAGGCCTGTTTAATCGAGGTCAAAAGGTTATAAGGAGAGAGGAGAGGACAAACGAGGGAACCGGGAACAAGTGCAAGTTTCGCCCGATACCAACATGCCAGACGTTTGTTACAACTGGATTTTACAGTTCGGCAATCACGCATCTAATATCTAATCCTCAATAAAGATAACACACACAAAGAGTGAAAATAATGCCACTTTGTTTGAAGATATGCACCTCTATTACCTCTAAACAGCGATTACCGTCTTTGATGGCAGTCCAGGTTTATAACAACCATTAATTTAATTACCGTAACCACACTGCACACAAAGGACAGGTCTGTCTGTTTTCCGTCTCTCTTAAACATGAGATATTGTTTTGTGACTGCTGTCCTTGGCTTCGGGTTACTTTGCAGGGTCTTTAAATTTTAAATTAACATCAGGCTTAGCTATGGGGAAGGTAAAAAATAAAATGACTATTCCAGCTACCCTTCACCGTTATATGTAGAATCAGTCCATGCTGACATATAGTACCTTGTTTGCTCACTAAATTTATGTCTGTTTCAGTGCCTCCACAACAGACCTGTCCGGGTACGATGCAGGCTACCTGAGGAAAAGTCCAGACCAGTACAGTTCTCGGGGCAGCATGGAGAGTCTGGATCCCCCTCACCCCGCCTACAGCTCCTGCCACCAGCTCTCGGCCTCCAAGTCCTCCAACAGCATCGATCACCTGCACAGCAAGCGAGACTCTGCGTACAGTTCCTTCTCCACCAGCTCCAGCATCCCAGAATATCTCGCAGCTGCCCCATCATTCACCAAGGAGCGATCCTACTCTATGGAAAGCGTTCCACAGCACAGAATCGCGGAAGGCATGCAGCAGGCTGATATCCGTTACGTCCGTACCGTCTACGACTCCCAGCAGGGTGTGTCCGAAGAACACGAGGTCCCCTCTGCAGCGCTGAAGACTAACGAGGCGAAGGTACAGTCAAGGAGCGCCCAGGGCGGGGTTTGCCACCGTGCCAACAGTAGCAGTGGCGGCGGAAGCGCATCTAACCGCCACAGCGTGGGCCCCGTGTGGGGACCAACACACAACCGCAATTCCTATGAAAACCTGAAGGGGGCACCTGCACCTCCGTTACGCAGTGACAGCTACGCTGCCATCCGGAACCACGAGCGACCCAACTCATGGTCGAGCCTTGAGCATGCTCGATCTTTGAGGGCCCTTCACAAGGGATCTTGGCATAACTCCAGTGGTTCTGTGGCATCAGGAAAAGCGTCTTTTGGGCTAGAGGGTCAGCTTCACACCGTTATTGAAAAGAGTCCTGAGAGTAGCCCCACCATTAAACCCAAACAAAATTTTCCTCCCTCCTTACAGCTTGGACGAGCCATGCTACCCACTGGTGTCTACCCTGTTCCGCTGCCCGAGCCCCATTTCGCACAGACACCAACGACTCACCCGAGTTCCAACAGTGTGTACCCAGCACTTGTAAAGGAGAGCAATCACATTCCTGAAAGGGACCACTATGGAGGATCAGACACAGGGATTAAGATGGCAGTTGAAAATGGATACCATAGCACTTCCTCTTATTCCAGCTCTGTCCAGACCCATGCTACCATACAACCCAAACCATCTAGCCAAGTGCAAGATGACAAGCAGGCCAAATACAGTTTTTACAGGCCTCATTTACATCCACAGGTATTTGTACCTCCAGCACCACCCGCAGGGCCAGAGAGGAGGGACCCTTACACCCCTGTTCAACCAAGGGGAGAGAGACCTCGGTACTCACATGGCATGGATGTTATGGAATCCTACAGGCAACATAAAGAGGAAGAGTTAAGCAGATTTCAGGAGCCGAATGTCCATCCACAGCCAGCTCAGACGTCCATTAAAGTTGCACAGGGACAGGTCGCCGAACCTCAAAGAGGCGGTGCAGCCCAAACACAAGGGAATGATCAGAGCACAAACTCTTCAGTAAGGTACCACAGTGAGTCCAGTGCCTATCAACAGGATCTGGATCATCCTCTCACCCGACTAGAGAATGCACTCGCCGAGGTCCAGAGATGTGCTAGCACACAAAGCAACATCAGCCAGAGTAGTGTCCAGAGTGAGCGAAGCATATCAATGCTGGAGAAAATCAGTCACTTTGAGAGACAGCAAACCAAACCACGAAGTTATAGCAGCCTTTCCAGCTACGGCTCCTCTACACGTCCAAGTCAGCCGCCCCGCAGTGCCAAAAGCTCTCTCTCTGGTCTGGAGGGTCTGCAGAACAACTCATTTCCTCAAGGCAGAACCCGCAGTGCCTCTGTAATGACAAGCAATGAATTACATTTGGAACCACACCAGGACTTGCGACCCAGGTATGGAAGCACCGATCGAGCTCCGTGCAGGAAACCACATGACCTGCACAGGAGCAAGAGCTTCTTTCAACTTGGCGAGGAAAACGGCAAAGAGTTTCACAGAAGCAAGAGCACTTTTCAACTCGGTGAGGAAAACGGCAAAGACACCCATTGGAAAGAAGACCTTCAGGATACCTTAGTCACGGTTCAGGACACCACTTTTAATCGGGCATACAGAGATAGCATCAAGGACGCTCAGTCTAAAGTGTTGAGATCTACTTCATTCCGAAGACGGGACTTGACTGTCAACCCTCCACCCGTACCTGTCAAGTCTCCTGAAAGGAAGGGTCCCAAGACGAGTCCCAAACCTACCATATCTCCACATACACCTAAAGAGCGACATGTGGTCCCTGTTGAGGTGCCAGATAGAACCATCCCCCCTGAGCTTCCCACTCTCCCACCAGTAGGGCCTGCAGTTGTGCGGATATGTGGTCGCAAACGACTGACTATGGAGCAGAAGAAAATGTCGTACTCTGAGCCCGAAAACATGCATGAAGTTGGGGTTTCTGATCTAGAATATGGTCTATTTCAGAAGAAAGCACCACCGCCGTTTCTACTTCCCGAGACGAGTGTCGCAGACCGGTGCAGGATGTTTGAACTTGTGGCTAGTCGCAGCTCAGTCCCTAAAGCTGCAACATCAAGGCCTGAATTAAGGCAGATGCAGCAGGATGCCCTGGCCGAATATATGGAGCGCAAGACAGGACGACGAATGGACGGACGTCCGCATCGTCCCCACAGTGCCTACATGCAGTCAACATCCTCTTCTCCCACAGACACTAATAGCCTTACATCTATGCCAAGTCTGTGTTCCCTTCAAGATCCAGGACCAGAGGGTGTTGCCGGAGTTTACCGTCATTCCTCCACACCGGTACCTAACATGCAAAGGCCCTCTTATCCCACCAGGGGCACACATGGATCTGAAATCTACCATCTTAGGCCACAGGGTCAGATTCTAGAACCTCAGAAACCAGAAAGGGATTCGGAGAGACCTATCCCCGTCCATATCCCAACTCAAATCCTGGACCACCTCTACAGTGGCTGTGCTCTTCAAAGAATGGTTGGAGTCTTTGATAGATCAGTCCCAACCCGGAGCTCAGGCAAGTCAGCATCTGCCGAGGACCTTTTAGACCGCACAGAGGGCCATCCAATTACTCAGCACTTCAGATCAAGGTCCTCCCCAGTTGTGGAGAATTACAACAAGGTAATATCACTCCCTGTGACTAACATTGCACTAAACATCACACACAACTTGCTGGGAAATCATTAAGAATATACTTTGTGAATTGATGGTCAGGGTTATGACAAGCCAAGCCATGACTGCAGTGTTTAACTTTCCCGGCTGTGTTCATTCTTGTAACATTATACCTGTCTTTACTGCACCACATGACAACAATACCAAACAAACATTACTGAGTATTTTGCAGTGTGGCTAGTTCTGGTTGCCTGCATATTGCAATACAATGCAAATTCCAACGAGCACTTGCGAGTAGAAGGAGTCAAAGGTTGCAATCCACACCCAGTCATAACAAATCCCACTAATAAAAAACATTGAAAACACGCCCCTCCCTGCTAAAGTCTAGAGCTGCAAAGTGGGTTAACAGGTCCAAGTGCATTCTGCAAGCAAAGCAATAATGTGGGCAAGTGTCAAAACATAAACTTTTCTAAATGGACAGAGGATTATTATCATTGTACAAAAACAAGCCTGTCTGGGATTGGCTGGGATCAAATATGTGGTTTCGTCTTGAGCTTAGTTAAAAAAATTGAGTGGTGAAAACAAAAATGTGGTCGGATATGGGCACTATTTTGTTTAGTGGTCTGTCTCTCATAGGGAGTGGGTCGTGTGTGTCACAGGGTTGTTGTTCCATCGGCCGGGGACGACACAGAACAGATAAAATGACTTTGTGGCTGTTCCAGGAAATGCTCAGAGCTCTTCACTTCCTGTGTGGTGCCACCAGGCCTGGCCCAGGCAGGGTCCCGATAGATGGACAAGTGATAAATGTGTTCCCTCCGTGACCACAGGGAGGAGGCATGGGAGATAACGGACAAACCGCCAAGCTTTCGGCCCGGAAACGTTTGGGATGGTTAAGGAGCGTCTGTTTATCTCTGAAAGCGATTACGCCCCGGGTAAACATCTGGGGTTTTCATGCGACAACAGGGACTCTAAGAGATGCTGTGATGATTTGCACACATATCGCAACATACCAGTTTTGTCAATACGCAAAATTAGATAATAAGACAGTAGGTGACTTATTTCAACATATGCACACAAACATGTAAATACAATATAAAGTACTGAGGACGTTCGCTTAAATCAGTATATGCTCTGATTTAGGATTCTTGAAAGACATTGGCTGCCTTTTGTTCCACCTCTCTCCTGAGATGATCCCACAGTGCTTTAGTAATTTTGAGGTGAAGGCTTTGGGAACACAAATCTTTAACTGATAGTATTCCACCCTTTTTTTTTTTCCTTTTTCCATTGAGGTACTTTTAGGATAGTCCAAGCACTTATTTTCCAGACAATAATGAGTGTGCCAATGCTCAAGACTTTACAAAGGCTGGAGCACCTAAAGGACAAAACAAGGAATAAGAAAAACTTAGTGAAGTTGAATAAAAGCATAAAACAACAATTAATAATAATTAATAAGAATGTTGCCATCACACTAAAAGCTAGCAAAATTAAATTAATATCATTCAGATAAAAATTAAAAAGAGGACCACACAACTCGTGTTAAAAGCCAGAGAATAAAAGTGGGTCTTAAGAGGAGACTTAAAACACTCCATGGTGGGGGCTGTTCAAACATGGGGGGGCAGAGATTTGCAGAGTCGGGGGCCAACCATAAAGTTACCACTTGGTTTCGTTCTGACAGTTGTAATAAACCACCAACCAATACAGTTATAGTCACAAAGTGTGTTTTACCATATATTATCAAACACACATACAGGCACAATTTGCCCCACACAGCCCCTATGTACAGTCCTGGATAGTGTCCACAGTGACATTGAAACAGGTGACCCGTCAGCTTTCACGCTTGTGTGGACGAAAGTACATTTCTGGCTCTATACCGATATAAATATTTTCAGTGTATGAAAACCACCCTGACCGGTACTGTTATCAGATCTGTAGGGTAACTACTCCCAGGACATGTTCCAGTTTCACCACAGCAGAGTCGGCGTCAGGCCGACGCCGATGTTTCCTTGTAAACGCTGACCATTTGTGGACCTTCTGTGTTTCTCATTAAAGATAGTTAGGTGGTTAAGTGATCAGGGCAAGCTTTTGTGAGGAAAAATTAATGCGATGTGCTCTACATAACAGGGTCACTGGACCTAGAATGCCATTGCCTTGCTGTGTTCCTGTGTTCCAGCTACACTGTAACCACATGCACTTTTCTTCTGTTCGCAGGATTTCGTGGCCGGAGACCTCAGGTTGTTTGGGATCTTCTCTAAAGAGTCGCCTGAAATCAGGTGCGTGTCTGTGTTGCTTTCCTCGGGGTTCCCACAGATTCTGGAATATCAAGGAATATCAGTAAAGGCATTTCCAGACAGGGATATTCAGGAATTTGATCATTTGGGTGCCAGTCAGGGAATTGTTGTGGAATTTTGTTACTAGCATATAGTGCAGCACCCAAAACCTGATGTTAGGGCTGGGAAATTAATCGAAAGTTAATCAAAATCGACAATCAGAACCTATAATCTATCAAAGATTTCCAGGTCAATTATTTCAATGACTTTCCCTTTAAAAACACTACTGCGCGTGGAGTCACTAAGAAAAATTAATTAATTAAATAATTAATTTTGTTTCCAAAAGTGCAAGTGTTCTTTTTTAGGTACTTTTCGTTTTAGGCAAAATCGTAGATAGTTGATAGTGTGTTTCCTTCAGTTTTTCTTAAATAAAGTAATGCACCCTTCATTCGAAAATATCTCACTTGTAATGTGTGAAGGATATTTACTACAAAAAACTCGTCAGTGAACTATGAGGGCAATTTGTTTTTAATACATTAAATAATTCAGTTAAAATGTTTAATTAATCAAGATTTTAGGCCAAACCACCCAGCTCTGCCTGATGTGTGTTTACGGCTCTTTGTTACCAGTGAGTGTTTCTGTTTTACTCAGAACTCTAAAAATGTGCAACATTCTAGTCTGAGTCGACACTCACTAACTTCCGGAACCCGCCGGGCGAGTGTAGAGTTCAGGATATTGGGTTGAAAGACTGTGAGGACCCAGAGTGATGGAGACAGAAGAGCAGAGTGTAAAGTCTATAAACGGGTCGGACTTCTCTCCAGTAGGGGGCGCTGCACTGACCAGCCGTGCGACTGGGAAACACCTGCTGCGGAGATGAAGATGCTGAGAAGATCCACCTGGTCTCCACTTCCATCACTGCGCTTCTCCAGTCGTCCACATCCAGTAGCTTTACAGCAGATACAGCTGTTCAGAACCACACATTTTACTGCCGGTTCTTGATAACCCTGCGTGTAGACGAGGACAGAGATGGAGTTGGGAGGTTTTGGTCTATTCAGCTCGCCGAGCCGCCCGTATTCAACAATAGTGGCGTAAATGCAGTGTTGAAGTCTAGAACCCCTTTAAACGCCGTTTTCTGCTCAGAACCCAAAAAAAGATTAAGCTGGAGCATTTGAATTGTGTAAATTTTACATACATGTTGTATCCCCAATCTTATGGCTGTATTGTGCGAAGGGTAAATAGCATGAACAGAAGAAAATAGGTTATAAAGTATCAGACTGATACCCAATACTGGTATCAGTATCGGTGCAGCCCTATTGGCAGGTGAAATGCTAGATTTCCACTTGGATCATTTTTAATAGGTGGTACTTCTCCACAATTTAGTCACAAGGAGCTTTAAAGAGCCCAATTTGCCACACACACTTTATAACTGTTGGTGAGATAGGCGACTAAAATTTGCCCAGAAAATGAAGTCTATGTTAATGACATTGGCCACCAAACAAAACCAAATAAAACTTTGACCAACAATGTGTGGCCACACTGACCACTACTCAGTTGTGCTCCTGCAGGAGACTGTAAAACCCTGTGTGCCACTTGTCTTTTTGTTATAACAGTCCAATGTTTGGTATGTTTGTAACTTTCTCTCAGTCTGGATTACTCTTATTTCCTGGATATCCCACAGAAGGGGTCTAAATTAAAGCAGGGCTTGTTTATCACCAGGAATCAGGAGTCGCGGTGCCCAGCGCGCCAGATCTGTCCTTCACAGAGGGAAACTGTTTAAAGACCACTGACTTTTATGGCAATCTCGATCTTCCCTCTGCCTTAATTGGTCAGTGCCTCCGTCAGCCAAAAAGCCCCACTGTTGCTATTCTGGATCTCGTGTTGTCATGTGAAAGGATTCTGAGTTGGCAAAATATGGTTTTAATTTTGTCTTTGGCTTCTGAAAGAAAAATGACGAGAGAAATTGAAAGTATGCAGCATGTTTGGACGTTGGAAGCAGTTCCCCCAGGGTGCGAACTAGGGGGCAGCAGGGGGCGCTATAGCTCCCCTACAGGGGCGACAGGGGTGACAGGGGCTCCCCTGAAAACATGATTTGTAAAATTTTGGGGAGCTCTAAAATATTGATATAACCAAATAAATGCCATTTTGGCCGTGGGGTTTCTCACTGGTGCGAAATAACTTTATTTGATCATTTATTAAATAAATCTTTATTACCCATGAATAACCGAATCCTACTTGCATGCTAATGGGGGTGTGGCTTGCAAAACCCCCCCACCCCACTCACAGGAGCTTGCTTAGTTAGCAAAACATGTTTACAAGATTGTTGTAGACATGTAAAAAGAAGAAAGCAACACACTTTGGGCTATTTCTTTAAAAGAAGGCCAAACAAGCTGATCAAGAACACAACAGGTCTGGGACTGTTGCTACCGAACCGAACCGAACCGAAGACGGGACCTGAGAAAAGTGTCGTATTTAAATTTCAATAAAACACAGTTGACCCATTTACATCGAGAATTTATTGAATCAGTTTTATCCTTCTGCACAGTGTCTTGGTCTGGAAATGTATCTCTTAAGAATAAGAATCGTCTGAAACTAATAGTGAAGTAAACTAACGAGAGAGTAGCAGATGAGTCCTGATGTGTTAGAGACTGTCTGGATCTATTTTAAACAACACTTCTCATCCACTATACGACGAGCCACAGTGCAAAACAAAACACTTTAAAAAACAGTTTATGGTTCATGTTGTATAGGTTGTGTTTTATGTAGGACTCACGCCTACTGCAAAGAAAATGTAACTTCAGGTGCAAATGTGACCCGATCTGCCGTAGCGAGTCGGAAGTCGGCGTTCTGTTTATTCAGATACGGGCCGATTATGTTGAAAAACATGAACATCGATTTTTTTTTTTTTTCAATCTCCCAAAATTTCTTCATGGAATAAAATGGAAAATATACTTAAATGTCTCTTGAATTTGATTTGCATCTTTAAAAAGAACGTCCAGAATAAACGCTGTTTTCGCTTGTGTCAGGGATCATTTTAAAGCTTATTCTCTTATTTTTTCAGTGATACCGAAAGCTCAGTTTCGATTTTTGGGGCACCCCGACTCATTTTGCCAGATCGGGTCACAAATGAAGTTGAACTAAACTGAACCGAACCGTGGTAAATTTTGCACACTGTGTTCACTGTGTTGCGGTTTTAACAATTTATATCGATACCACTTATCCATTAGGTACTTTAACGGGATTATAAATTGGTACTTTTGTAGATTTTTTACTAATTGACAACAGAATAACATTTGAACCCTAAACTAAAAAGGTTGGACTCACTACAAATGAAGTACCAGTACTTTGGATCGTTTCTCTCTTTCTGCCATCGTCACTCCATAAGTGTGAGCTCTCTCATGTTGTGTTTTTTTATTTCTCCAGTACCGACAGTGGAACCGTTAAAGTCAGAACTTAGCAAATCTTCAGTCTTTAATAATGTGGCACCTGGAACGATTAGGTACTGGGTCTCAGTACCCATCCCCAGTGCTCCCAGTGTGTTATAACTGGTTTCTGTGTGTTTTTGTGGTACAGAGCTCTGGGGAACGCACCGCCATCATCAGGCGCCGCCCATGGCGAGCAGATCTACCAGTCGAACCCTGGACCGAGTCAGGCCGGCGCCCCGGTGGCCCGGAGGGAGAGGCAGCGTGTCTCGGACCGGCCGCGCTCTCACAGCGCTGCGGGCCTCGCCGCCTCTGTGGGCCTGCCTTGCCCGTTCTCCCCGCCGGGCTCCCACGACGCCAGCCTCACCCAGTGCCAGCCCAACCTGGACGCCATCACATTCCCGGACACCCTTCACGAGAATTTCCCAGGGAATCTGGACGGCCCTTCCGGAGAACCCTCAGTCTCCCAGAAGACGGCGGCACCAAAGACGAGCTCTGAAGACGCACCTCCACACCAGACCCTCTCTGGGCCCCCCACCTCCCCCAGGAGTCCCGCCACTCCCACCAAGCCCCTCCCGTCTCTACGGATCTCGGAGTCCGCCCTCCACATCGCTTCACCCCCGGCCGTGTCCCAGGAGGAGGACGATGTGTTTTTGGCCCCGCCCTCTCCACCACCCCCACCGCCAATCAGGGAGACAGACATCACGGAGGACCTCCCCTTTCCCCGCCCACCGGTCATGCCCCAAACCGTAGAGGACATCGCAACACCTCAGGAGGCACAGAGGTTCAGCAGGTACACACTCACACACACACACACATAAATGTGTGTGTATGTGTGTGTGTGTGTGTGTGTGTGTGTGTGTGTGTGTGTGTGTGTGTGTGTGTG
>JBBKCR010000022.1:3111052-3121582 GCA_037577295.1 Ladigesia roloffi
GTAGGTTATAGATGTGTGTTAAAACTAAATAAATTTTCATTTAGACTATATATCGCACCTAAAAATAAAATGAACTGCAGTAAAACAGGTCCTCTGTTAAGATCATACCATCTCAGTGCTCTAAATAGGCCTAGGCATGCATTTAGACAAATTTTTATTGCAGCATTGACCTATTTGGCTTTCTTAACAATTAAATAAAGATACATTCTAAATTAAGATGGGTATTTGGCAATAAAGCAATTAAGATAAATGCTCTGCAGGATCTGCTTCACCATTTCTCTCCACAATCCGGCCTCAATGAGAATGTAAACAGCAGGTGAAATTTAATAAAACATATTTGTATATTTATTTATAATTAAGATAAACATCCACTCATCAAAATTAGGCTATGTCTTTGAGGAGGAAGATTTTTTAACCCACTGTATATGGTTTCAGCGCAGTCCTGCGCTCACAGGTGGTGAATCCAGCACTGAACACCTTTTCACTGCTGCTGCTGGTAGTAGTCCAGATGTAACCAAAGTCTAACCTCAGTTTCTCTTACTCCGCATTCATTGAATGAACTTTGAACTAGTTCAAAATTTAAATTGTGAGCTATGAACGCGAACAGTTCACTTTGAGCATGTGTGAACTGAACTTTGAACTAGTTCATAAAAAGTGTGAACTTGCACAACACTGTGTGTATGACTTGCGGCTATTGCATATGTGTGTGTGTTTATAAGTGCATAAACTTTCTTGGCTACCTTGTTCTCCTTTTAACCAGGTACCAACAACAAGTCAAAACAAAATGCTGAAAATAAAACAGTAACTGCGACTGTATATATAAATTAACGAAAAAGGCCCTTAATCGTTTGCCCGTTAGTTCCCGCACTCTCTCTCTGGGTCCCAGAGAATCGAAACTTCTGGAAGGGAGAGCTGAAGAACCCGGAGATTCCAGACGCAGCGCAGGAGCGTCCCCTGCTGGACAAGGGAAACTAAAGTGGCCCCTTCTAAACAGTGTACAAAGAAATGATCCAAATTATAATAAACACAACTACTAATAAGAAATACAAAATCAAATTATATTACAATGTTAATTAATTCAATTACTGAGGCTTATTTACATTTGTCAATCAGAATTATCAGAATTTTTTAGACCTGTAAATGTGCAAAAAGTGAATATATTTTTAAAATGCTTTGTAAACATTGTCAGTGTAAGTAAACCACTGTTTGCTTGAATTACAACATAAATGTCCAAATAAGTATCCAAATAAATGTGTGTCTGGCACACAATTGTGTGTGTGTGTGTGTATATATATGTATATATGTAGCAATACATTCCAATATGTACTGACATTGATATTGAGGCCGTTTTCTTTGTGCCATTATGAAAGTGACATTTCCATTTTCATTTGTTTTGCTTGATTTCATTTCAGTCGTTTGTGCTTCTGCTTGGTTAACTAGGGACAAATTCAATATGCTTAGCATGCTCAGCTGACCACAAAAGCAGTCTTCCACTGGCTCTCAATAGCAGCTGAAAGTCGGCTTGGTGTCATGGGCTACTTCAAGACCAGGATTGGAATCACTTGTGTTCAAAACATCTGGCAACTGACAGCAAAATTTGACTACTTTGTTAGGACCTTAGGGCTTCATTTGACAGGTTTCATTAATCCCATTGGAGTCGTGGAAAAACTAATTTCTAAGTATATACCGCAGAAGGAATATGTGAAGGTAAAACTTCACAAGGACAAATAATCTAGAATCCCAGTTTTCTGGAACATTTTACAATATGACATGTTTGCACTAGAGAGCACCCCACTAATGGTTTAACAGCACAACTAATACTTCTCTGGAGCAAAGCTCAATGATTTGGTGTGTACCACCATGTGCTGCACTGAAACTGGTACAATATGCACTTGTGGAGCTTTTTGGGTTTCTGCACAAAAAAATAATAACTTTACAATTAGTAAAAAAATCAATCTGAAACGAACCATTTAATGAAATTCATTATTTTGTCCTGTGGCTTCTTTCACCTCATATTATCTATTTCCAAAAAACGTATTGCCAAAAACATCTTCACAATACGAGTTGTCTTAAGTTTGGCTCTGTAACAGTAAAAATTAGCTGTCTTGAACTTGTGGTAGTATCGTAGTATAGCCGAGGCTAAGATCGAAGAGCCGACGCTTTGTAGTGAATCAGAAGAGCCGACACCCAGCGAGTGAGAGCCGGCTCCCCACTTTATTTTTCTAAATATTAACTTGCACTAAATATTAACTTGCAAATATTAACTTGAGGACATAATTTTTGTTTTCTGAGTTTGTTTGTGTTTCGGTTCTATTTGTTTGTAGATAAAAATGTGATTAAAATATTTAAACAAAAGTAAGAACAGAGGCGATCCTAGAGGAGCCCCAACCAAATTTTTTTTTTTTTTTTTTTTTACCGTAGTTTAAAGTATCAGCTCTCGTTCGCCATCTAGCGGCTTGGGGGCCCACAGCAGCTACCTGCCCTGCCTGCTGACAAGATGCACCTCTGAGTAAGAATGCCTGCTTTTGTAACAGAATACACAAAATTAGGCAATTATGAGGTTTCTCATACAACATTAAATGCACAAGAGCTTATATCCTCAAAGCATTCAAATTTGCCAGGTTAGGCTAAAATATATTAGGCTACAGGTGATAATAAACTAAGAGCCATTTGGGAGCCAAAAGAGCTCTTTGAAAAGAGTCAAACTTCCCATCACTGTCATAGTAGGACTAGCATGTTTGGCAAAAGATAAAAAAAATTAATCAAATACAGGTAAAGTCATCCTCACTTACTATAACGACTTTAGAGCTGTAAGCGGGCAAGGTCCAAGTGCGACAAATAGTTTGATTGACAGCTTTTTAAAAAACCTAAACAAAACATTACACAGCTCATTTGCCTTTTGTCAAGAATGAATCATTGATAATTTTTTTTGGAAACAAAGCAGTAAAACAGGTCCTCTGTTAAGATCATACCATCTCAGTGCTCTAAATAGGCCTAGGCATGCACTTAGACTAATTTTTATTGCAGCATTGACCTAGTTGGCTTTCTTAACAATTAAATAAAGATACATTCTAAATTAAGGTATTTGGCAATAAAGCAATTAAGATAAATGCTCTGCAGGATCTGCTTCACCATTTCTCTCCACAATCCGGCCTCATTGAGAATGTAAACAGTAGGTGAAATTTAATAAAACATTTGTATATTTATTTATAATTAAGATAAACATCCACTCATCAAAATTAGGCTATGTCTTTTAGGAAGAAGATTTTTTAAGCCACTGTATATGGTTTCAGCGCAGTCCTGCGCTCAACACCTTTTCCCTGCTGCTGCTGGTAGTAGTCCAGATGTAACCACAGTCTAACCTCAGTTTCTCTTACTCAGCATTCATTTTCGCATCAACTGACCGCTAATTTACCGCGCAAGCCCGCTCCGTGTTCGTGGAAAATGATAGAATTTCGGCTTCATGCTAATATCTTCAGCTCTAGACCACTGTCCCAGAAATCAGTGAAATGAACAACCAAAAGCAATCAAGGAGTCTTCTGTATTTACTAAAGTGCAACTGAAACCAAGTGTTAATGAACTGTCATACATAAAACCATTTTATTGAATACAATCATATCAGGTTAAATATGAAAAGAAACTATTTAATGAAAGAGGCGCTTGATATTTCTTCTCCCATTCTAATTTTTTACAGGAGAATGAACTAGTGTGTTTTCTCACCCATTGGCCCATACCTACACCATCATATGCACAGGTTCTGTATTTAAAGTATTAAAATAGGAAAATAAACCCCTATAAAATAATCTCAAGAGTAATAAAATAAAGATTTGGTCATTCTGAACATGAGGTTGGTGTCCAAATGGAGAGCTATCTGTTCACTGAAGTCTGTGTACAGCAGCATACGGGAACAAAAAAAAAAAAAAACAGATAAATTATTACAATGACAGACACATGGAAAAAAAACTTCTTTTGGAGATCACAAAGGCTTCGATGACCCTTTGTGTTAACGTTTCATGATGGACATGGAAACTGTAATGCTGATTTGAAGTGATGCATGAAAAGATGCACGTTAAAATACTTCATGCATTGTAGCGTTCGTTCTGACAGGCATTATAAATTCAAGTAGTTGCCAATCATACAGAGAATCCATGTCTGCTACCATGACTGTTTATGTAACGTTTCCGCATCCTTTCTCTGATTAAGTACATCAAAGCACTCGATTTGATCCCATTACTCCCTACTCCACTCCCTGCTTAGCACTCTAGCAGCTTAACCCAAACAAGAACTTGGGAAAAGCAAAACTATTGATCTAATGTTCAAAGTGTTCCTTAATGGATTATTTTCCTGAAATTGGAGCGATCGATTTGTAAAAGGCAACACTTTCACTGGCAGGCAATCTTCAGTGGAGAGGGCCTTAGATCCTTCCTATAGCCTGACAAAATACCAGCCTTCATACTTTTAAAAAATGGTCTTTATCAGAGTGTATAGCATTTACCTTCAAAATAAAAGCATGGAGTGTGACAATGTAGCAAAGCAAAAAAAAAAAAACGCCACATTAAATCTAAGTGAATTAAGGACCGATGTTCTCCTTTGACCATCTCTCTTCATACCATCTGAGCACTGAGATCATTCTGATTAAAACAACAATAATTGTGATTTCTTTTTGGCAAAAAAACCCAAACCAAAACAAAAAAACCTCCATATATTTACAATATAAACCTTGCATCATTTCAGTCACAGCATGAACAATGGATGTTGAGGTAATTCCTGAATTCAGGCAGATTTTTGAGGGGGTCTATAAAAATGATGCAACAAATATATAACACCTTTAAGTGATGCCTGTGTTGGAACAACTATTGGCAATTGTACCATTCTGCAAAGGGTACCTTTTAATATGTTTATAACCCTTATTTTAATCATCATCAAACTTCCTACATTTTGATCCAACCCATCCCATTTGCACTGGTGGGAAAATAGATTCAAATCCCCCCTTTATTTGTTAATATATAACGACAAATGACTAAAGGGTCAATCAAACAGACAATGGCTAGCTTTATCAGTTTTGTCCATTTTACTGGATGCAGCTCCTCCTATAAAGAAGGTGTAGTTGGACCAGTTTCTCTTTTCAGAGAATCCTCGTGTTCTTTCATTTCCCAAAATTGCCAAAGTTGGCGAAGGCATCTTGTTTGGGTTGCGACATAGCAGGGTTCATGCCCTGACCTACACCCATCACTGGCATGCCAAGGCCACCTTGGAGACTCAAGCCAACAGGTGCCATGTTCATTCCTATAAGTCCCTGACTGGTAGGTACACCACCTATGCCCACAGAGCCCATTCCCATAGTGCCTGTTGCCAGAGTAGGGGGCATTCCCACACCTATGCCCCCACAGCTCATCACGGTGTTCATGGGTGGTCTCGGAGCCACACCTGCAGACTGGGTATTGAGTATCATTCCAGCAAAGTTCTGCGGGACAAGATTCAGAGGTGGCTGGACGCCTGTTAGAGAGACAAAGTAAGAGGATCTGAGATGGCAGACAGTGAACTTTATCTTAGCTAATATTTGCGACCAAAGTCTGCATTGCGCATTGCTTAGTGACAATAAAATAGTTAAAAAACAAAAAAAACAGTGACAATGGCAACAGTGCTTACTGGGCTCACCTTGCTGCATTATGGTGTTGAGGGTAGGTTGTGATGGTTTTGGAGGGTTCACTCCCATGGAGAGGAAGTCCAAGCTGATATTAACACTTGGGTCAGACCAAGTGGCCGGCACTGGAACTTTCCCTCCTGGCTTCTGAACACCCATTGTCTGTGGCAACAAAGGACTTCCTAAGTAGTGCATGGGACCCTCCATAGTCTATAAAAATATAGGATAATTGTGGGAAACTCTTAACCAATTATTTTTAAGTAAATACTTTTCACACATTAAATTCAACAACAATACTACTACTACTACAAATAATATCAATGGGGTGTTGATCAAAGAGAACAGACCAAAAAAAAAATAAACTTGGCAGATTTAAATAAATCACACCCGGAATTTGCGAGGTCATTCATATAAAGAGATCGTTTTTTCAAGGACACCTCTTTGCTCAACAGAACACTACTTGAGAGCCATGAATCAGTTGCATGAAATATGTTTTTACCATACTTGTAATTGAGCCATATTCAGAGCTACCTGTGATCTGGACATGGGCAGCCCCACGTTCTGGGAACACATGTTGAAGGTCAGGCTTTGGGAGGAGCTGAGATTGCTGTGGTTGGTCCCCATCAGGTCAAACAGGTCAGCAGAAGGTGGGTGTGTGGACGGTGGTGCAGTGTTGGACGTAACTGGGGACACATCGCTGAAGATGTCTGGAGCAGCAGACGAGCTGGTAGAGACAGGTGGGCTCACTGAGGAGAAAGCATTCCAGTCACCAAACTCTCCATTCCCAGTTGACACCGATCCTGAACAAAACATTGTATATTTGAAAATCAATTGCCAAACCTCCCTAACCATGATCCTTTAACTTTCAAGAAAAGTGCTGATGTACAAACAGTTAAAAGGATTCAGCAGACAGCATTCACGCTCCAAACAAAACCAACATCTGAAAGCCTAGACATCAGGAAACAGATCAGACATCGCCTCAAGCAAGTCACCCACACCCAACCCACACTGGTAAGACAGCACAATGTCAGCAAATAAAATGCTTTCAGATCAACTGATATGGCTTCTAATAACTACATTTTTAGACTATTTCCGACATGGTCGTTCTACTGTTTCATTTTTGAAATATTGACTACCATATTTATGGGTGATAATTGTCTGGATCCTATCACAGAAACACACACACACACACACACACACTAAGAGCAGGACTCTTCACCTCCATTCAGAGTTTCAAATGAATCATGTGTGATGGAAGCTGACGTGTGTCTGTCCCCATAAGGCTCAGCAGGTAGCTGCTCCATCTGGAGTCCTCCATCCCTCATCAATATTTTACCCTGACCTATGTGTGCGCATAAACAGCTTCAGCAAACATTTCAGAGAAAAAAAATGTTGTCATCATCCCACCAAACAGTCGGGGGACAAATATGAAAATATAAAAATGGGTGGTCAATTCGTTTTGCACAGAATTACTTTTTTTTTTTTATTTATATTAAGTCCAACCAAAGGTGCTGATGTTACTATTTGCGATGTTCAAGCAGGAAAAACAAAAACGTTATATATATCAGTTAAAATAACCTGGTCTAACAGTGGCATGCAGGCACATCACACTGGGCAAAGGGCTTTAGATTATTATTTGTCTTTTACAGCCTCCAGACAATTATTTTCTAATGACGCATATGGAACATTATACCTGCCAGATATAACTGCTATTTTACTATTTAAAAAAAATAGATAATTAACATTTTTGGCAAAAAATAAAATGTAAAACCAATTACTTATTAATATAACTGCTTTAACTCAGGACTAACAAATTTTGGCTTATATTACCTAGTTTTGGCATTGCTAAAGCTTCAGCCTTGAGGCTCCCATGTGGGCCTGTAAGACATTTTGCTGGATGATAAATTGTCCCAGAAATCTTTACGTCTACTTCAACTGATGTAATGATAATGACATATTAATGCAAATGCACCCTTTCAAAGATCCATAAACCTTGACTTCTAAACAACATATAACACTGGGAGTGGAAGACATTGTAAGATATACATAGATTTTCTGTGGCTTAAGGCAGGATCTCTCAGGAGTAGCAGTGTGTCCAGCTGTACTAAAAGTCATCTTGCTCAGTGCTGGGCAATCATTTTCTACAGGTGGGCTACATGACAAATCTGAATCTTAAATTAATTCTATGCAAAATCAATTTTCTCACATTGTAAAAAGCATTAAATTATATATTTTGAAAAGCTGCTACTGATAATTAGAAGTATAAGAATATTGCATAAGTATTTATGTAAATATAAAATAATCCTATCAAAGTATTTTTTTAATTTAGATTGAGATTTTTTAAAGACCGACATGGCAGGAAACACTCGTGTGAGACCTGGATTGTGTCAATCACAAATATTACAATATGAAAGCAAAACAGCCAAAAACAAAAGTAAAAAATCGAAATATTTTTATATAAAATCAACTGCAAAACAATCTAAGGGCTTATCAACACACAAAACATTAATATTGCCAATTTTGGCTGAAATATGATTCTACAGATGATAATAAACTAAGAGCCATGTGGGAGCCGAGATAACAGAGCACGCAGTATGAATTCCCCAACCCCCCCCCCCCCCCCAGAGATTGGCTCTTCTGCCCCAATCTCTGAAAAAAATAAAAATAAAAAAAAACAACTTCCCGTCCTGTAAGTGGGATGGCCGTACGTAGTGACGTAAGTGATATTCACAGCTTAAATGTGTACCTAATTTGAGTAACTTCATACCGCATGCTTGGTCCTGCCCAGGTCGCACTGTGACTTAGCGGCCCGAGACGAGACACTGGTCATTGTCAGCCCGGATTTAAAAAACCAACACGTGTCCCGCGGAGTTAGTTTCAGGCTGCCCATCACTGCTCTTGCACAGTGGTTCACCATGTCTATTCTGTTTAAAGCCAAAGTGCTCCCACACTGAAGCTCTCGCGTTCGGCTTTGAGACCAATTCCATCTCTGATTCTCAACTAACGTTAGCATTTTCTCTCGTGGCACAAGAGCTAGCAATTGGCTACAGGAGAGTTCATGCCTCATTACCCTAAGGAAACGAGAGGGGGTGGTAGAGACCAAAGCACCAAAGTGAAGTCTGTTGTCAATAGAGGTTTTGGTAGAGAAAAATACGAGGAAAGCAAACAACTGAACAAATGAAAATTATCGCAGCTGGAAAATTATCGAACTTAGTTTAATTTTTCTGCAATTAACTGATTAATTGTTTATCATGACAGGCCTACTCCTATGGATGCAATTCATAAATATGGACAAAGCTTCGCTTACATTGTTGAAAATAGGTAGGTGGATTGATGGATAAATAAAATACCAAATCTCAAATGACCAGACTCTACAGGCATGATAAACCTGTGTCCACAACACCAAAGCATCCAAGTAAGACATACTTTTTCGATGAAGTGTGAAGAGTGTGTGGATGGCTGAAGCTTCACACATACCAGAAGCTGAAGGGAGACTAGCAGAAGCGGCAGGAGAGGAGAAATCGGCAAAGCCCGTCATGAGGTCAGAGCTGCCACCTATGGAAAATCAACATTAAATTGTCACTCGCAAAAGTGATCACAAGAATACAAGAAAATCAAATATGGACAAAATGTACAGGTCAGGAACAAATCTGATATTGGTGAAGGCTACCGCATACATGAAGACAATTTACAAATTACAAATAAATAAAACATTGTCTTTAAACATACACAAACACACATTTATATGTAATATATACAGACACACATTACACATACACAATATTGCCAAAGGTGTTCTCTCAGGTTGTGAAGGCAAGTAAAGCTCGTTCATCCAGGTCTTTATGGACCGTGCTTGGAACAGGAAAGGGACATCCCCAATTTTTTTTTCACAAAGTTGGGAACAAGAAATTGTCCAAAATTGGTATGCTGAAGCATTCAGAGTTTCTTTCACTGGAACTAAGGGGCAAGCCCAGCTCATGTAAAACATCCCCACACCATAATTCCCCCTCCACCAAACTTTACACTTAGCACAGTGCAGTAAGACAAGTACAGTTGCCCTGGCAACCACCAAACCCAGATATTTCCATCAGATTGCCAGATGGAGAAGCATAATTCATCATTCCAGCAAAGTCCCTCCACTGCACTAGAGTCCAGTGGTGGCATGCCTTACACCAGCAGTCCCCAACCACCGAGGAAATACTATAATTTTTACTGTAAAATTACAGCATTTCCTTTTTATTTACTTTCAGAGACTAAACGATGTTTTATTTTGAAAAAATGACCAGATTTCTTATATTAAACCAGGTCGTGACACAATCAAATTTGGGGCCCACTGATCTATGTATCAATAGATTTATCATCTATATATCAAATGTTTGTAAAAGTGGTCTGCATGAGTAGGGGCTTGAAATTATTCACTTCTGGCCATGGAAGTGATAGGAACAACCAACTTTTGGTAATATAGTGTATGTATATTATATAAACAGTACTATAAGGTAAAATAATGATATTACCCCTGTATAGACAGTACTAGAAATCATGCACCTGATGCTACTTTTATTCTTCTACTTTTCCCGAGTACAGCAGTACTTAAAAAAACAGACAAAACACAATCATTTGTTATACATCAGATCACAGTGTGAACAGCACGGAATTCCACCTCTGCATTTAAACCCATCCCTCAAGCTAGGGCTGGGCGATTTTGCCTAAAAATTTTTTTTTCGATTTGTAAAGAAAAATTTGAGTTTCGATTCGATTTTCGATTTTTCCCCCCAATGCACTTAAAAAATGGCTGCAGACATCAGATACAGTGTCAAAAGTGCAACTTTATTGCTATGATTGTCCTCAAGAGTTAAACTACATAAAATCCCAAAACAAGAAGTAAA
>JBBKCR010000022.1:3123453-3141132 GCA_037577295.1 Ladigesia roloffi
GCTTCGTCTGTGTTTCGTCTGCTGCATCAAAACCAAACCAGTTCCAAATTACGGAATTACTTGTGCCTTTCTTTTTAGGTAGTTCTCTGCTACACGCTGCCATTGTGTTTTGACTGTGTTGGGCAGGGCGGGGCTGGCTCATATCGCGCTACGGTAAACGACAAGGACGAAACGCGGAAAAGTCCGAAAAACTATTGTTGCCAAAAACTCGAGTTTGCAAAATAAAAATCAATTTAAACTACAAAATCGATAAATAGATTAAATCGATTTTCTGCCCAGCCCTACCTCAAGCTAAATTCGAACCTGTGATATCTTTATCACAGGGTGAGCACCTAACCACTAGACCACCAATGGTGGTAGAAAAGACGAGGTGATTGGGAGGTTTTATTTTATCTGATAAAACGGCTTTCCGAGTGTCTTTCTTAGAAATATAGAAATGCACGGACACATCAGCCACCGTGACTCTGATCCAATGTGGCGCAGGGAGGCTGTGGTTGCGTCATCTGCGTCATGATTGCGCCATCACAGTTTTGGTCCGGTATGTAAATAAAATTCGGCCAAAACCCAAAGTGTTTTTTTTTGCCATTTTCAACCCGAAAATTTCAATGGCCGAATTTTCGGTGCACCCCTAATTTATATATATATATGTATATAATTTATAAGTGCAAGTATTGAACAGAACAGCTTTGCCATATAAATATCCTTATAATCAGAGATGCTGATTTAAATATAAATAGATATGATTGAATATCTTTTACTTATTTCCAGAGCTGTATATTTATACACACACATTCAAACACACCTCATAATCAGCCTATGTCTTTTTGAGTGATGCTGGGGGACAGGGCACAGCTGTTGGGCTGCTGACAAGATAAGAAAGGACAGCAGCATCTGTGCAAT
Organism: Ladigesia roloffi; assembly: GCA_037577295.1. Taxonomy (NCBI): domain Eukaryota; kingdom Metazoa; phylum Chordata; class Actinopteri; order Characiformes; family Alestidae; genus Ladigesia; species Ladigesia roloffi. The sequence goes on from JBBKCR010000022.1 coordinate 3,124,354, forward strand.
ACAAACACACCCACTCACTCACTCACTCACTCACTCCCAGACAGAATACAGCATCTGGGCCACTTGGAGTGCACTGTGTTTACAGCTCTAAATAACTTGCACTGAAAGGGTTTGATCTTGGTACACTGTCTAAGTTGCACCAAATTTACAGAGTGAAGTTTCTTTTTGAGAAAGAGGTCAGGAAATGAACCGGACAGCAGGGTTTCTTTACTAACAATATAAAGCAATTTGAGAGTCATCATTTTCAAATGACTACAGAATGGAATCCATCTCAGTGGAGGGAAATCAAGGTAAGTTCTGCATCATTACAATCTGGAAAAAGCATTCGGCCCAAATATATTCAAATGTTTAAAATATACTGTTTAGATCCACTTTCCTGCAGTGTGCACCTGATAGTACACTGTTATGTGCCTGTACAAATGTACCTGTAGAAGCAGGTTGACTTGATCCAGACTCCACCATGAACAAATCTGAAAGTCCTGTGCTGGATGTTGGATTACCAGACATCTAAAATTGTTCACAAAGACAGAAGAGATAAATTTGTAGTGCTACCACAAGATGGCAGCAAAGATTTTTCCATTTTCCATTAAATTAAATTTTCAACTCCAAAGACAAGTGGTCTAGAAAATATTTAAAATTAATAAAAATGTACTTTTATTAAAATTACAAATGTTACAAAACTGCTAACAAAGCTAAACAACAGTTTTATCTGGGTGGATTTAAGGTACCTTCGCAGTGTCTGCATCTGTAGTATTCTTGTCGCCTGTGTAATGTGCAGCTGCGCCCAAGTCCACAGTTTTGGAGGGCAGTCCAGGGCGTTTACGTGTTATGGTTGTTGTGGCAGTGTTAGTGGTTTCCGTGGTGATCTGGGTGCTCTTGGTCATTGCTCCTGCCTCTTCCTCATCCTTAAAATCTGATTTGGCTGGGCGACCGTTCTGTGATACTCTGTCCTCCTCATTATCACTACAGATAAAAAGTGCAATTGAAGTACCTTCAAGAAATAGCATACATGCCATACATAATTCTCCTTTGGATAAGTCATTTAAACGTTTCATTTTCAATTTCCAAAGATAGAGGTTTCAAACACCTCTAATGAGACATGTATTTTAAACCAGGTGATATTCATCTCATGTCCATACGTGGACGTATTTATCTGGTTTTTGGGTATGGTTGACGAGGAGAAAGTACTAAACTGTGCTGGACACGGTCTTTATTAGGGATGGGTATGGAAAACTAGTACTAAAACGGGTCCTGACTGCACAAAACTAAAATTAATGATAAGCCCCTGGACAAACATGAGGCTATCAGTAGTTATAGCGCATTAGTGCTGTATTTACAAATGCTACATTGTATCATTAGGTGGGACGGAAATATCGCTCTGCACATCACTGCCACATATTTGTTGACCCGATATTTGAAATCGCCCCATCTTCATTAAAAAAAAAGTAATACGACTATTGACAAGTATCAGTATTGATAAGTAGTATCAGTATTATGATTGTAACTGAGCAATTTCAACCACACTTTCCCTATAAATTATAGTTAAATTCTAATATTTGTTTACATTTTAAAATAGAGCACCGAGGTATAAAAAATGACTTCCACACCTGATGTGGTCAGGTGAGTCATCCCTTTCCTTCTTTCGAAACTTGTTAATGGTGTCATCAATGGTGCTACCAATTCTATCACTGATCTCGCCAAGTTTCTCGCTGAAGGGGAATCCACCTTTGCTCTTATCCCAGTCTTCCTCCCACTTGCTTTTGGACTCCGTGTCGAACTTCTCTCCCGCTGTAGACATAAACACATTGTTTTTACTCTAAGCTTATTTATTGAAAGATGGGAATTCAGTGTTTTTATGCATAAAGTACTCCACCAAACTTCTCTCATGTATTTAAAACTACAGAATTCTTGAGATGACATAAACTGCAAGGACAGTCAGACGAAATGTATTATGCCTTAGGCATTGTCCTGGTTTCTTAATTAACCTCCCCAGTTAATCCTCGATCTATCAGTTCCCTTTCACACTGGTAACTGGTAAAGCACAGTTCATGTAAAGTATTCACAGCCATCTATCAGTGCTGCAAGACAGCACTTACTCTTCAGTCCTCTACATTAAAGACACCTGGAAAAGGCTAATGTAACTCTGTACCATCAATCCATTAGTACAGGGGGGTGGGGATGGAAGGTGTGGGTGTTCACACAGACACAATCACACCAAGGGGCATTTTTTTCAACAGTTCATCCTGCTTGCATGTCTTTGGATTGTGAAAAGAAACCAGAGTACCTAATGGAAACCTACACAAACACAGGGAGAAAATGCAAACCCAACTAAAAAGGGACCATTGACTGCCCGGTGGGAAATTCTACCCAGGACCTTTTTAATGTGAGGCAACCCACTGACTGTGTCCAGCTCTCTACCATCTAAACACAAATTGACCTCAGAATCCTGTGGCAACACAAAAAAAAAACAGGATGCAACCTTAAAAGTAAACAAGAGACGCTACTTGGGATTCTCATTATGTACTTTCAAAGGTTGCAAGAATTAAGGGAAAAATATGCGCATTGCTTAATGTGCCCCAAAATATAATTAAGTGAAGAAAGCCCGCAATGTGTGCAAAACATAGTGAGAGAGTAATTACGTGAAATATTCTTCAGAAGAACTACTATTCTGTCAGTAGCAGTTTGTTCCTGAGAGACTAAAACCAATTCTGATGTGGCATCATTAAACAACAAATTGAGACTCTGGTTTGACTAATGAAGTGGGAAATCAATCCACCAAATCAAAAGGTGTCAGAAATCAAAAGAGGAAATCAGGTAAGGAAACAAAGCGCAAACTCTTGAGTTGAGCAACTTTCGATGCTAATGACATGGTAGAGAATGTAGGATCCCAACTTGATTAGGCAGATCTGAGAGGAAATGTATTCCATTACAAAGAGGAGAGATATTATTATTTTCACAGCAGCATGATCACAAGCCTTACAAATGACGCACTGAGTCAACATGAAACAAGTGATTGCCCTGAAATCAAAACAATCCTAATCAAAAGATTAATCATGTGTAGGAGGAATTCTGATGGGAATTTGTGGGACTATGGAGTGCTATGTGGAATATCTTCAGAGGACTCAATGCAAATCCCAGTGGAAATGCTGCATCACAAGGCCAGCATATTGATTCTAGGTTAATCCTCAAAGTGTCTGCAGTAATTGGCAAATAACACCCTTAAAGAATTTCAGTGATGACAGCAAACCTTGGCTTTCACCACACATTCACTTACAGTTACTCTGTCGGTAGCCTCCCATGCTGTCTGATGACACTCCAATATATTTGTCCTTGTTTTTCTTAGCTTTTTTCCTCTCCTCCCGTAACCGGTCATCATCCTGGACAAACTCCACCATTTCCTTCACTTTCTGCCTTACGTTAACGCCCTGGTCTTTCCCATTTTCATCTGGATAAACAAAAATGAAGTATTCCATTGAGTCACACAGGTTAGTAAAAATACGTTCAGTAGATGAAGTAGGAACATGTCAAGGGCACAAATTCTCCGCTCTATATATCTTCTGAAATAGGAAATATGATCAAAATTGAATTGCATATTTCAAAGGATATAGAGTTATGTAAATGACTAAATACAGCATTATTTTATCCTATAAAAAGACAACATTTGTAGGCTACTGGAGTTATACGTGCTTAGCGAAATGTGCTGTGTCATATGGCCTAGATCTCTTTCCAAAAGAATTGCAATCATTGTTTAGCACCAAAAAGTCACTGCTGTTTATTTTCTTTCATTTACCTGTCAAAACAAACATTCCCAAGTCATATAAAACCATTTTGATTATCTCTATTTTGAAATATTAATAAACAACTGATTAATTACATCATTTGAATAAGAATGATGATACAATTCCATTTTAACTGCTTTAAGTAGAAATCTATCGTTCAATAAGCATCTTACAGATCATTTTATTTCCCAGAAGCCACCAGATACATAAACATGTGTTTCAGTGTGGAAATATCTGCCTCATACTGCAGGCTACAACTAAATCACTGGAGCTTTTTTCAGTACATCCCACTTAAAGTGAAATTCAAGGCAAATGCACAGAAAGATAGCATCTATAACTTTTAATAACTTTCTAAAATAGTTATGTCTGTATACTTTAAAAGGCAAACCACACATAAACATATACCAGTTTGTTCATTTGAGACCAGTTGGTCTTCTTGAGTAGCTAAGATCCCCTTCTACAAAGGCAAGCTAGAATGATGGACTAATTATGATATATTCTAATATTTATTCATTTTCAATGTTGGCTGGCCAAAATCATAACTTGTTCACTCAACTCACCTACGAAATGGTAATTTTCCAATGAGCGCAAGTCATATATGTGCTCTCTGGCACTTGTGACCACTCGCTCTGATCCATTTCTGATGAGGTATGCTAACAGTAGTAAGGCCTGAACAGAGGAGACAAAGCAGGACGGGTGAATTAAAAATAAACAAAGGGAACTAAGAAAATTAGTTAAACAAAACTTAAATATATACCTTGTAAACTCGCCTCCAATTTTTTTTGTTGTCCTTCAGCATTCTGGTCCAAAGCATATTCATCACTTCAGGAAACTGCTCATACATGAATGTAGATCTGTATTATAATATAAACAAAAACTTGACATACAGGCTGCCTGACCAGTTATTAATATGCAAACCAGATTAATGAATGTGATACATGAAATGTAACACTCTGAACTTCTGAGAAATTCATGCCCCTGGAAAAAATATGAGCCTGGACAAGGACACTAAAAATAAATATCTTTTTGTGGTAGCCTAATTACAAAAGACGAAATCCTTAGGAGAGGTCATCAGATGTGTTCGAGCTCTGTGGCATGTGTTCTTAGCACTTACTTGGCAATCTCACCCATAAGCTGACCCGAAGGGCCCCAAGGGTCATCGTTAGTGGCTTCTCGAACCTTGGACTCTATCTCTGAGTAGTTCATCACCACATTGGTACTGTAAAAGGAGGGGATACGACAGAAACCACATGAGCATTGCAGCATCTGAATTGTAATCAAAACCACAGACAAAATCAAATCACCACTCAAACTAAAATGCATGAATGTTTCATTTGGCACATGGTGATCTACAAAGGTGGCAAGACTCACAATCCAGTCATTCTCAATTTACACTGCGATTTTGGAATTGAGGAAAGTGAACATTTGCCATGGTTTAATCAAGTTCAGAGAAATCCCTCAGTGAATGTAATACAAAAAAAATGTATTAAAGGGATAGTTCACCCCAAAATGAAAATCTGATGTTTATTTGCATACCCCCAGGGCACCCAAGTCGAAGGTGATATAAATACTGTTCAGTTTCTCACAAAAACTGGTTTCATGTCTTAAGACATCAGTGTGTCGTCACGAGCCACGGGGTGTAATTTCGATTTCTCTGTGCATGTTTTTGTACTTGGAAATGTCTGATGCCCATCCATTTCCATTAAATGACTACCAGACTGCTACGGCTAAAGCTAATAATCTGCGTTTGTGTTCTGCTGAGGAAAAAAAATGTCACCTTCGACTTGGATGCCCCGGGGGTAAGCAAATAAACATAAAATTTTCATTTTAGGGTGAACTACACAGCTTGCTATTCAATGACACAAGCCACTACCAATTATGCTGTTAAAGGCAGACCCAGGCACGTATAATGAGGAGAGGTAACTGCACAAAGTTTTTTTAACGTATGTCGGCAAACTTTTCTATATATAACTTTCATATGTGAATATGCCAAATCACAATGCTTTAACAAGATACTGACCAGAGTGAATCCTGATGCCACCTATTTCCAAGGTAAGTGACACACTAGCACCTACATGGTTTATGCAGGAATCCTAGAGTCGAATTTACTACCTTTTTTACTACCTCCACGATATTTTTTACTACCAAAACAACACCGAGCAGTGGCTTTTTTTTGTTTCAAGTTATCTTTACCTTAACCCTAGCCCTTGGGTTATCCTAATCCTAACCCCAGTCTCACCCTAATAAGGTCAACTTGACACTTCTTAAGACAAATCACATGTAACAACAGTCATAAACATTGAATCAATAGAAGTGTGTCATGCCACACACACCATAACAGACAAAAATTATTACACACACAGAATACAGTAGTAAATTCATCTTTTAAAGGAGCAACTGAATTTATCACACAAGGTATTTTGTGGCAATAACTTACAGTGTGGACTCAAAAACTGTCCAAAGAGTCGGAGGAGTGATAATGGGGGGTAACTGTTAGGAATGTTACGATCAGGATTTATGCAAACCAATACCATGTACCAATTTTTTGTTTAGGTGATCAGCTGGTTCCAATGCCAATTCTGATGATTCAACTTTATATAACTGATATGTAAGTAGGCCTGTCACGAAAAAGAATAAATAAATTAAGCAAGATAATTAAAACGAGGTCAATAATTTTCTGGCCGTGATCATTTTCTCCTGTTTTTCTCTACCAAAAACTTTGACAACTGACTTCACTGTGGTGCATTGGTCTCAACCGCCCCCTCTCGTTTCCTTAGGCTAATGAGGCATGAACTCTCCTGCTATTACGCTCTCCTAGCCTATTTTCTAGCTCTCGTGCCAAGAGATAAAATGCTAACGTGAGTTAAGAATCGGAGATGGAATTGTCAAAGCTGAACACGACAGCTTCAGTGTGGGATCTAGTATTGTCAAGTCCGAGACCAGTCTCGAGACTTTCTGCTTTCTCGGTCTTGACCCAGTCTCGGACAACAGTAGAAGGAGGAGGACTTGTTATTTCAGAGCGAGTCCTCGAGACCAGTTTATTTTTTATATGTTCATGTTAACAAAAAACTATAATAATAAAAAAAAATGTAAAGTATGGAATGTTGACTCGAACCCCGCCAGATGTTGCCTGGAACTACCCTTGGGTCGGACTGGCTCGTGATCAAAAATTTGATCTTTGTTCAGAAAAAAATAAAATAAAATTCAGTTCAGGCCCACACACTGAAGGTGAAGATTTTTTACCAGTTTTACAAATGTGGGTTTTATGGTAACAGAGACACACACATTTTCATTGTATTTGCACTTTTTAGTGATGTGATGTTAGGCCTATTGCCTATTGGCACGCGCTGCTTATTTCAGAAGCATGTTCATGTTCGGTGGTGAAAGTGAGATGGTCTGCATTGGCATACTAAAGGAGGTCTACAAAGGGGTCCCAAACACTGAAGTGAAGACAGGCTGCCTATAAGAGGGAGAGAGGAGGGAGAGCTGGAAGTTGCTAAAATACTGAAACCATGGTCAAGGACAACAAGGTAAGTAAGCTTTTCCTTGGCAAAACCACAATTGCAAGGCAACTCAGACAAAGGCCAACGCTGCGCTCATGATCTTTATATCTCAAAGTCGTATCCAATTCTGTGGCAGCTGGCAAAGAACACTGGCTAGCTTAAACATGCCTGTTCCAGTAAAAGCATATTTGCTGCTCTGGTTACATGTAAAATTGTTAACAATTTTTTCCCTCTTTATTTCTCCACCATTTACAAAACTGAAGTCCTCAATGAAGCTAGTAAGTGGGGTTCAGAACTATTACGCCCCAGGTTTCCTAAGATCTCATGTTAGCTGGTTTCTTCTCATTCCTTAGGAATAACAGCTTGGGACTGTGTGCCAATTGCAAGACATATTTGGATACATATACACATATATAGATATGTTTACATAGTAGGGCATTAACAACATATTTTTTCAGATCGACTTATCCATCAACAAAGTCAAAGTCGAGTTGACTAGTCCAACAATGAGAAACTTTTATTAAAGTTCTCTGTAACATTTACAGTCAACATGACAATTAAACAAAACAATACTAAGGCTGATACCTTGAATTTTCTGGTAAATTTAAGTGCACAACACAAAAGTGGGAACAGCTTAAGCCGCATAACCAGTTTAAGTCTTCCGGACATGATGATAACCTGCAGTGGTAACGTTAGCCATGTTAGCAAGCGGATGCAGTTTCAAATGCCGTTTCAGAGGCCACGCATAACGCCCCGTAATGTTACTGTACTTTAACACCAACTTGAAGATTGCGCTGTTTCTGTGTCTGGAGTGAAATATCTCCACACATGTGATGTGTGTCTGTCTCCTCTGCTGCCACGTCTCTTGTCTTGTGGCCTTGTGTTTTGTTTCCCCTGATGCCAATGTTACTGCCCTTTTATGAAGGGTCCATAATAATTGTTAAATTCAAGGACCACGTGTCAGCGTAAGCTAATCAGAGGAAGAAACTACAACGTGTACGCAAAGAGAGGAAAAAAAACACAGCTTGTCGACTTTTCTTATATATATTTATGACTTCAGATTTTTCCTTGTCAACTAATTCATCAACATAGTCTAAGTCGCGTCGACTAGTCATGATGACGTCAAACACACACAGGAACCAACACTGAGTAACTTTCTCTGTAACATTAACAGTCAACATGACATATAAACTAAACTAAACAAAGGCTGATACCTTGAAGGTTCTGGTCATTTTAAGTGTAAACAGAAAGTGGGAACAGTTTAAGCCCTGGCGCTCCTCTGAACTGGACTCCCTGCAGTGCTTGCATTAGCATGTTAGCTAGAGGTGCCGTTTCAGAACCATGCAGAACGCCGGTTCTGTTCCTGCACTTTCACCAACTTGCAGGTTCTGCAGGTCTCTGTGCTGTTTGTGTGTCGAGTGAAGGATCTCTATATGTGTGATGTGTCTCTGTCCTCTGCTGCCGTCTGTCTTGTTGTGGTAGAGAAAAAAAAAAAAAAACATGGCTAGTCGACTACTCTCAGAGGCAGTCGACTAGTGCCTCTATAGTCAACTTTTGTGTTAATATAAGGGCTGTAATGATATACGATACAAAACCAAAATCGCGACATGCACATTCACGACCCCGTGTCTCAGTGTGCGGAGGGTGAATTGCGATACAGACTAACCCCTTTCAACTCTTGGAGGATTATCAAGTCAATTTATTTTCTTTAACCAATAGCTGATGGTCTAAGGGTTTCAAAGAGCCCTCCTATGAGTTTACAAACACAGAGCACAGATGGACCCTTTGTTTGCATAATTGATTCGCTGTGAGTACATGTAAGTTATGACACTGGGCTTAAAATATCTATAAGTCTCGGTGTAATTGTTTTTATTTTGTTTTGAGTAGTGGCGGAGCCAGAGACACCCCTGACATGCAATTGGCCACCCTGGGTCCCACCCCAAAATTTTATTTGTTACCGGCGGATCCTGATGCTGTTGGCTTTCAGACTGATTTTCCCCCCTCTATATATGTATATATGTATGTACAGAAACACCCTGCTCTGTTCCAAAAGCACCCATGTATGGTGAAAAAAACCTGACATGTGATGTGGTAAAAATGCCAAAAAATGACCCCACATAATTTTCTATTACCATATTACCCAGTGGTTTACATGAACTGAAGATTTTTTCATATTTTAAACTATCAAATTCCCAAGTCCATCAAATTACCATAACTGCAAGGTTTTCCGGTAAAACAGCATATGGCGCGGTTCAGGAACTGAGTGAGAGGGGAGAGTGGCAAAACAGGCTCAAGATTATAAGTGAAATCTCATGAAACTGAATAATGAATGATGGTTGGTTAAGAAAGCAGGCAGCCCGAATAGCAGTCACACTGAAACACATTTCACACACTTGCTTGCTCTCCCTCTCACACACAGAACTGTGTACTGCACACCGTGCGGCATATTCTACTAGAATATTCAATGCGCAGGAGAGACAAAGGGAAGTGAGGTTTTTTTTCCTGCAAAAAGAAAGGGACACACACAGGTGTTGGAGCACCTTGACACCCTTCACATCTTTTCTGCCTCTTTGCTCCATGGGTGCTATACTCGCCATTCCTCATCTTACTTTGGTGTATGCCTCCCAACTCACTGGCAGTTGTGGGTAAACTTGTTTGCATATTCATTACAGACCAGAGGCCCACAGAAAAAGAAGGATCACTTAAATGCTTTCAGTGTGACTTCAGCTTCCCTGTTCCACCACACTGTGGCCTAAAAAATGACTACCTTAGAGAAATCATATATGAAGCTTCCAGATGCAGATAGATATGTGGATGGTGAAGGAATTGATCAGTTTGGAAGAGACAAAAACTAGGCCTGTCACTATAAACAATAAATGATTTAATTGCACCATAATTAAAATGAGGTCGATAACTTTCCTGGCCATGATACTTTTCTCCTGTTTTTCTCTACCAAAAACCTTGACATCTGACTTCACTGCGGTATATTGGTCTCTACCACCGCCTCTCGTTTCCTTAGGGTAATGAGACATGAACTCTCCTGTCATTACGCTCTCGTAGCCTATTGCTAGCTCTCATGCTGCTAGAGAAAATGCTAGCGTTAGTTGAGAATCGGAGATGGAATTGGTGTCAAATCCGAACGCGAGAGCTTCAGTGTGGGAGTACTTTGGCTTTAAACAGAATGGACATGGTGAACCACTGTGCTAGCCGGTATGTCGTGGTTGTGTTGTGGTAAAACAGGGCATGCAGAATTAAGTTACTCAACTTAGGTGCGCATTTAAGCTGTGAATACCACTTCGTACAGCCATCCCACTTACAGGATGGGAAGTTGTTTTTCAGAGTTCAAGCCCGAAGAGCCGTTCTCTGAAAAAAAAAAAAACTTTATACTTCGTGCTCGGTTCTCTCAGAATACCTCTGGAAGACGACCGTCTCGAGCCCCCTGTGTATGCTCTCTGGTGTAGGTTACGCAAATGCCGTAAGTGATCTGTTGCGTGAATACATCACTCGTTGTTTACACAGAGCACAGAAATTCCGGCGTTTGCGTATCCTAGCTCGAGATGGTCGTCTTTCAGAGGTAAAAAAGGATTTAAATACTGTTCAGTTTCTCACAAAAAACGATTGTTTCATGTCTTAAGACATCAATGTGTCGTCACGAACCACTGGGTTGTAATCTGGACGTGTCTGGGCATGTTTTTTTTTACTTTGAAAGGCTTGATGCCCATCCACTTCCATAAAATGACTACCAGACTGCTACGGCTAAAGCTAAAAATCTGCATTTGTGTTCTGCTGAGAAAACAAAGTCACCTTCGACTTGGATGCCCTGGGGATAAGCAAATAAACACAAATTTTCATTTTTGGGTGAACTATCGCTTTAACGTCCCGAGACCCAGACACTGATCATTGTCGGCCCGGATTAAAAAGACCAACAGGCTGCATGTGTCCCGCGGGGTTAGTTTCAGGCTGCCCATCCCTGTTCTTGCTACTGTTTTACCACAAATGCGACATTCCGGCTAGCACAGTGGTTCACCATGTCCATTCAAAGTGCTCACACACTGAAACTGTCGCGTTTGGCTTTGACATCAATTCCATCTCTGATTCTTCACCAACGTTAGCGTTTTCTCTCGTGGCACAAGAGCTAGCATTTAGGCTAGGAGAGTCTAATGAAAGGAGAGTTCATGCCTCATTACCCTAAGGAAACGTGAGGGCGGTAGAGACCAATGCACCACACTGAAGTCAGTTGTCAGTTGTCCCAAGTTTTTGGTAGAGAAAAACAGGAGCAAGTTATCACAGCTGGAAAATTATCGACCTCATTTTAGTTATCGTGCAATTAATTGATATATTGTTAATCATGACAGGCCTAATTTAAACCCCTAAAAGCTACCTCTGAGAAAGCTGCTACTTGAAATCCTTTTATGAATATATTGACAGCTGTTTGACACACTTTTCAGACAGTTAGGGAAAAGGTTTTTGAGAAAAATATATTTTTGGAGTAGACTAATGGCTTCAAAATGCATGCAGTGAATTGGTATTCATACCCAAAGAAAGAAAGCCCCCTCCCACCAACAATATAAATATTTTACCAACACCAACACTACAATCACAACCTTACAAGACATGTATATGCATGTCTCCAGTTGGTTGGATAGTAAATAAAATGCTTACAATTTTGTGTACTATTGTGACCTCTGGCTCCAATCACTGAGACAGGGCTCACCAATGTGGTGCCCCCAAGGACCACATGAGTAGCCTGCGGACTGGTCCAAAAACATGTCATTTTATCCTGTTGCTGTTCATCTTTAATTGCTTTTGCATTTATATCTATTTAAAAATTATATCTAAAATTGTTTTTTATTATAGATGAGGTTTAGGTAAACTCTGTATTAGTATATGAAACTGTTAGCCCTTTGTATGGCTCAGTACCCATGATGTAGCTTTCAATTTCAGAAAGCTTGGTTACCCCTGCACTTGGACATTTCTCGACTATGAACCACTTCACGATGTTCTAAGGAGTTTGTTTGACGCAAAAAAAAATTCATTATGCAGAAATGTCAGTGGAACTGATCTTTAAATAAAACAATTTTAGGTGAAAATTTACACTAAACCACTGTTTTAGACCTAAAGAAGTGTATTTCTAATTATTTTATGCAAGATATTTCCTTGCCATGGCTTTTAAAATCCCTAAAATGTCTTTGTGGTTCTTATGACCACCACTGAACAACTGAGCTTCTCTAGAATGGTGCATTTACCATCAAACCATTACAAATGACTACTCCTACCACTTTAATGAATTGTACATGGGACAAAGACATCCCATAGTTCCACTGTATTATGATTTCCAAATGACAAATTATTTTCATACTTTTAAACAACTGTAACATTCTGCAAACTATAAGACTGTTAACAGCAACATTCATGTCCTTGTGCACGATAAAGAAGCAGTCAGGGAGAAATAATTGTTCAACCTGTGATTATTTAGGATACAAAGAATAAGGGGAAAATGTATCAGTCTTAGGCTTTTTTATGAATAGCAGACATTGGTCTTAATTATAACTTCCTTTTCCCTAAATCTATGTCTAAGCTACGTTGTCTGGCATGGCATCTATTACAGTGATATGATGATACAATGATTGTTTTCTTAGATTCCCATATATTTACCCTCAAGACTATCTGGGTGTATTTAAAAAGTGGAATGATCATTAGGGTAAACTCAACTGTAAATAAAATTAAACAAGGTGCAGTCTAACCAAACATGTCTTACATGAAACAGACATGCTGCTTGATATCAGCACACTGAAAAGGACTCTGTATTTAGTTTGCGTGTTTGTTTGCATTAGCTCATATCAGTTTTATTATGCATTGATGAAAGTAATATTTGTACACCTAATTTATGACACAAATACCGGTGGCCAATAAGAACACTGACATATCAGTATCGATAAGCAGTATCTAATTTCCCACCGCTCTCCATCAGGTATTGGTCGTCTAAAGTATTGGGGGTTTTGTGCTGCACGTCTTTCACTGGAGTCCCCCATAAAAAGAACCAGACGGCCCTATAGTCTGAGTAAGGGGTACCTAGTACCCATTCGATATGCATAGTGCTCCAAGGTTAGCTAGCATATTGGAGCACAGCTATGGCTAGCAGACATAGACGAAAAACAAACTAGAATTAAAATAAAATAAATAAAAAAAACACAGCGGCACAAACACCCAACATCCTTCTGGTCGAATACACACCCATGCGCTATTGTGACTAAGCAAGCCGGACACACATCAATCAAACATTGCGGTTCACAACATACTGCGACTAGTGTGTTCAGCGACAACCTGCTCTTTTTCAACCCACTTATGCATAGTCTGATGTTGACCTAAAACGTATACTGGAAACATCTGAGAGCACATTCGATGGCTTGTGTATGATTTCACCGGACTAGGGACGGAGTTAGCTTACAGCTAGCGAGCTAGCCACCAAGGTTCTAGCGAGCTGCTCGGACTCTCTTGTGTAGCTTTGGTAGGAAAGCTGGGTATTTAGGGAAAAATAAAAATTTCCACTTTCATGGCCTCTAGCAACACAGCCCAACAACAACACGTAATGGTCGTATTACATAGCAAGATACAGAAGCTTCGAACGAAGCACCGGGCTCATTTAATATTTGTGCTAAGAGAAACCATGCTACGCGGCTTATCAGCTGAGGCCGTGACGTCAGGAGTCAGCTTCGCGTCCGCCTTGTCTGCACAACTTCCAACCGCAGGCTCCGGTGGAAAAAACAGACCAGCGCTCGGGGAAACAAACACCACCGGCGTACTCACGCTTTATCCATCAGTTCCCTGACTTTCCACATGTTTAACATTCTGTGCTTTGGCTGGGGCTCTCCGCCTCAGTACCGCGTGGTCCAGTCCAAACAAGAGATATCAGACTCCGCTAGCAGAGACCCCCGACCCCCTTTTCTCCTCTTTTCCACAGCGATGAGCGAAGCACAGCGAGGCCAGTTACCTCGGAGACGTGCGTATTGCGTCACCAGGACGCGGGAGCGCGCGCGACGTCGCTCTGGCAACCATGGAAATGTAGTTCCAGCGGCCCACCGATTCAAATAGCACCGTGTTCCCGGTCCCGGTATTAAATCAGGCTTGCATCGTTTGTGCGTTCAAAAATTCGCAGTATTTCTCACGGGGCCAGATTCACGAGAGTTTTCCCGAAGTAAGATCTTACAAAAAAAGATATATATATTATTCAAAAAATATAAACTTTTAATGAAATAAGTGATTGTTTTAGCGAGTTAATCTCCTGTTTTCAGATTTTGATGTTGTGTATTTATAAAAACAACAATTTTTATAAATATTTTATATGTTTTAATACTGCAGACACAAACATAAAGGGAACAAGTAAATCAACCTAAATGTGCAAAAAGTTTAGCAAACAAAGAACTAAGCATGATTGTGGAGAAAGCAGGGAAACAGGAAAAACTCTAGAAACAACAAAGAGCTTTTAGATGCTTTCATGTTCAGGTCTTATATACTGAGACAAGTATAAAGCTGTTGTAAAATGTCTAAAAGATGCCACATGTGCCATTGCATGATCATGCCACATTTTAAGTTACTGCACTTTTCAGAATGATCAATTCAATTTTTGTCTATGGACAATGTATTTGATTTAACCTATTAAACTTCTGAATTGAATAGGAGAAATTGTGGTTGGTCTTGGCGCTAAACAGTCCAAAAGAGAAAATAATAGAACAGTTCTTTGGAAATATACTTTAAATAGTGAGACCACATGTTGTTCGGATGTAGTGAAGAAGTTGAAAAAGTACAATTAATGATCTGTTACCAAAAACAATGCTACCTGATAAGCAGAAATATATCAATTTTGCTGTCCATGAGTTTTATTGCACATGGCAGGTCATAGTTAATGCTATCTAGGTGGGAGTCTTTCTGCTCAGTGTTGTGTTCACCTTGCAGTTTTGGTCTCCATGAATATTGGTCAGAAAGTATTGTTTCATCATGTTGATCTCTTGCCACACCTCTACTCTTCTGAGTGGTGTGATCTTTAATGGCATGAGAAAAAAACAAAGCTTCTAGATATCCCTGGCAAAAGACAACGTGCTTCTCCATGTTTGTAATCAATGAAAAGCCTTACTATTGCAGTTAGAACAAACAAAAAATCTTTAAGCAACAATAAGATCCCTCAGAGCCTAAATACCAAATTGTAGAACTAAGCCTCTCCTCTTATTACAAGTGCCATTGGTTCAGTACTTTGGCCTCTTGATTCCATCATGCTTTTCTTGGTGATGGACAGAGCACATCAACACAGGATGTGGTGATGGTTTCTGATGTCAGCTCCAATCTGAGACCCATTTCTCAAGAGCCCTGTGTCATGTTAGCTCCATATGTGAATCAGAGGTAATCCCAGGTTTTTTTATATGGGCTTCAGAGGAAAGAAAAGCAACGTTTCGTATAAGCACACATAATGAATTAAACAGTAGCTGGAGAACAACTGAACAAACAATAAAGTAAAGCAAGTTTCCTGTGAGTGGTGACAAAGCATGAAAAAATCAGCACTTAATTGCTGTACCCAAGGGAGCCCTCACACCCATTAATGATGTGGTCCACAGGAGTCCTTTGCCTGGATGAGGAGATAGTATTTGATATGAGGAGCCATTTCATATGCTTTCATTCCAAGCATGGCAGAGATTGACAGCCGTGTGTTACTTTTTCCCCTGATAAAGAATTCAGGAGTGGGACTCCTATTGGGGAGGGGTTAAGTGGTAAACAATGTCCCCCTGAAGCACTTAGACTAAGGGCCACACTCTGAGGTAGTGCTGAGCCATGTCAGATTGAAGATGGACATAGCCCTATAGCTCTTCTTCATCCTTTAACTTCTCCAGCATATAGGTCTTTTTGGAGTCATGCATTCCTGTGTAATGGAATAGTTTTCAAGCATAAATTTCACAAAGTTCACATAAGTAAACTATGCTTTATGTGTGTTTAGGCTAGGATTACACTAATATATGTTGTATTAAATTGTATATATCTATTTGTATCTGTATTTGTATTTGTTAAAAGGAAAAATTATTTGTATTTGTATTCGGGTAAAATTCATAATGCAGCACGCAAACAACGTCAGAATCTCCTCCTGAACTTTCGCATGTGATGTGGGAGGTGATGGGGGGGAAAGAGGTGAAATATGTAAAAGTGAAAGTGATCAATCGGGCCCACGTGAACACACCACTGCATACAGTGTGAAAAGTGTGGAGAAGTGTGTGGGGTCGGGGAGCAGTGTGTGGGGAACCGTGTGTGCGGAGCAGTGTGTGGGGAGCGGTGTGGGGAGAGCGGTGTGGGGGGAGCAGTGTGTGGGGAGCAGTGTGTGGGGACGGGGACGGGAAGCAGTGTGTGGGGAGCAGTGTGTGGGGACGGGGACGGGAAGCAGTGTGTGGGGAGCAGTGTGTGGGGACGGGGAGCAGTGTGTGGGGAGCGGTGTATGGGGAGCAGTGTATGGGGACAGG
>JBBKCR010000022.1:3241196-3251638 GCA_037577295.1 Ladigesia roloffi
GATACTCGTACTCGTCAAAAGTGCTTTATCCGTACCGGATACTCGTTTCAGCCAAGTATCCGGCTCATCCCTACTGCTAAGGCATAAATATTTGGGTGAGAGAAAGGGCTAATCGACCATTTGCAATCCTGCCAACTGCAGGGCGTTGTGGTTCAGGGTCGAAACGCCCAAGGAAAGTTGGCGACATCACCTGATGACATCACTTCCTGGCCGAAAGCTTCAGTCACTTCAAGAGTGACTGTATGATGATGCAGCAATGTATTCTATCACTATTTCCCTGGTTTACCAGTGACTTGGAAAGGCTGGATGGCAACCAAGGAAGATTGGTGATGCTGGAAAGACAGATGACATCCAGGAAAGACTGGCATGGGTGAGTGAGGTTAGCAACCTCTCTTCACAGCACTCGCAAGAGGGCACCAATCATTGCTACGGAGGGAAACAATGAACAATCCCCCAAAGGCTCCCGAGAGGGGGGGAGGAGAAGTGCCATTGCAGGAAGATCTGCAAAAGGGGACTGAAGATCCACCAATCCAAGACCGCCTGCGGAAGAGGGGAGAAACGGATGCAACGCATAGTGGAGACACTTAGTGAGATGCAGGAGGACTCTAGTTAGGAGACACCCCACACTACTAGAAACCTCTCAGCATCCATCCCACCCCAAAGCCAAAGAAAGGACTTTCCCAATACATCACCATCCATCCAATCTATGAGAGAGAGAGTGAAATGGAATATGGCGAATGACAGCATAGCATGGACACGGCTAAACAAGGATCTTGATAGAGTTCTAGAGGTCACACTGGCAGGCACAGCAGAAAGAAAGATCGAAAGTATGGCAAAAATCCTCATCACCATGGCTAGAGAACGGTTCGGCACAGAGGTGAGGAAAAGTGGTGGTAGAGCACCAGAGGAAAAGCCCAACAGGCGGGCAAGAGAGATCAATCAGCTGAGAAGGGAGCTCAAGATTCTCAACAGGCAATACAAACAAGCTAGCTTAGAGGAAAAGAAGGGAATTAAAGATTTGACCACTGAACTCCGAGGGCAACTATGCCGACAGAAAAGGGCAGAAAGTTCTCTGAGATGGAGAAGGGAGAAGGAGGTCAAGCGAAATCAGTTCATCAAAGACCCATATAGGTTTACCAAGATTCTACAAGATGTGGGAGGCTGACCAGCCCAAAAGAGATTGTGGGGGGGTTCCTCAAGGAAAGTCACAGTGACCCATTTAGAACCCAAGCCTTGGGCAGCCACCCAAGGATAGGAAATTGCAAACCTCCAGAGGAAGCACTCGATATCAGTGAGCCTACATGGAAAGAGGTCCAGGACATTGCACAAAGAGCTCGGGCAGCATCAGCTCCAGGACCAAGCGCTATACCCTGTAAGGTATATAAGAGATGCCCAAGGCTCCTACACAGATTATGGAAGCTGTTGAGGAGGATCTGGGCAAAGGGCACAATCCCAGAAGCTTGGAAGAGGGCAGAAGGGTGCTTCATACCTAAGGAAATGGACTTCTCCGATATCAGCCAGTTCCGCACCATCTCCCTCTTGAGCATCGTGTGTAAGATATTCTTCTCGGTTTTGGCATAGAGGCTGACCACTTTCATGGTGAACAATAATTACCTAGACACATCAGTCCAGAAAGGCGGCATGCCTGGCTTCTCAGGCTGTTTAGAGCATACAGGCATCCTCAGCCAGCTAATTAGAGAGGTCAAAGAGGGCAAAGGAAATCTAACTGTCGTCTGGCTCGATTTGGCTAATGCCTATGGGGCAATCCCCTATGGCCTCATAAATGCAGCAATGGAGCATGATCATGTCCCATACCACATCAAGGAAATTATTGCCAATTACTTTGAAGGCTTCAAGTTGCACTTCCAGACCAGCCATTTTACAACCCAGTGGCAGGACTTGGAGAAGGGCATCATAAGAGGCTGTACCATCTCCCCTATCCTTTATATCATGGGGATGAACTTGCTCATAACTGCTGCAAGTAAGGAATCCAGAGGGCCAAAAATGGAGTCTGGTATTTACCAACCTCCAATACGAGGTTATATGGATGACCATGTACAAGCTAGGTGGATCCTGAGGGCACTAGATGACATGGCAACATGGGCTTGGAGTACATTTAAGCCAAACTAGTCTAGAAGTATGGTGATAAGGAACAGCAAAGTGACTAACAAGATTAAGTTGCAAGTCCAGTGGGAGGCCATACCATTAACTGAGGAGAGCCCAATATAATGCCTTGGGAAGTGGTATAATGCATCTCTTAATGACAGAGACAGCATGTCCAGGCTAGAAAAGCAGACAGACAAATGGTTGAGGAAGATAGAAAAATAGAAATCAACAAACCTGCACAGGTGGGGAATGAGGGAGGACCCTCTGTGCAGGTTATGTGTAGAAAAAGGAACAATGGCACATATACTGGCCGGCTGTAAGACTGCTCTCAGCCAAGGAAGATATCGGTGGCCTCATTACAAGGTCCTTGGGACATTAGCTGACATCTTGGAGCAGGAGAGACGGAAAAAGCTTCAAACTTTCACGAGACCTTTACCATCTATCCGATTTGTCAGGGCAGGTGAGAGACCATCATCCTCGAAATAAAGGCATGAAAGGCCTCCTGCACACAGCTCCATCATGGGAGATGAGGGTGGACCTGGGGAGAAAGCTTTTTTTTGACCTCCCTGAGGCCTGACATGGTCATCTGGTCAGAGGAGGCCAAGAAGATAATCTTGATAGAGCTAACGGTCCCTTGGGAGGATGGCTCCGTTGAGGCTTCAGAACAAATGACCACCAAATATCAAGACCTGTTTCAGAAATATAGAGACAAAGGGTGGCAAGCCTGGCTATTCCCAGTTGAGGTCGGCTGCAGGGGCTTTCCAGCACAGTCAGTCTGGAGGGCCCTTGCAGCACTGGGAGTGGCAGGGAGGGAGAGGAACACAGCTGCTTGTAGGCTGGGTGAGGCAGCAGATAGAGCCTCTTGTTGGCTATGGAGTAAGAGGGAAGAGTTAAGCTGGAGGCCAGGAGATGATGGGCAGTGACTGGCCATCACTGCCGACCTGCCAACTGCAGTGCGTTGTAGTTCAGGGTCGAAACGTCCAAGGAAATTTGGACCCCACCTGAGGACATCACCTCCTGGCAGAAATCTTCAGTCACTTCGAGAGTGACTGTATGATGATGCAGCAATGTATTCTATCACTTTAAATAAAATGTAATTACAGCATTCTTGAGTTTGCTCCTCGTTTCATTTTATTAAAGGAGTTCTTGGAAGGGGAAACCAGCCAGCAAGCAAGCTGTGTATAGTATTGTGTTGACATTATTGTTATTGTAATGGTTAATTTTGGAAAAGCCATTTAATAATCTTCCTCACGATGAGAGACTCAAAAGTAAACAACAGGGCAGACCAATGGGAGAATTAGCAGGTCTTTTTAGATCTCCGGGTATAATCAGATGAACTGGCTGACTGGAAGTGTAAAGACTGCTCCCTTTAAGACTGTTCCAAGGTCGATAACAGGAACTTATGAAAAAGGAACTTATGGACAAATAATGTAACAAATTTTACACCTAAAATGAGCTTCCCCTGTTTGAAAGATTGGTCTCCAGGGTCTGTACTGGTTCTGCCGGGGCTGTGCAGTAGTCAAGCCCAGTGGAGGGGCTAATTGGCAGGCATGTGGTGACTGGAACTACCATCCGCATCCACCATACCTCTTCCACACACAGTAAAACCAGAGTCTGGCTACGGTCTCAGGCACTGAGAGTGACTAATGGACATGTCAGGACTGAGTGTGATAGACTGTTCAGGTAGAGACGATGCCATTACTCACACAGTGACATAACCTGCAGTTAGACTTCATTAAAGCAATGCAGGGGTCGCAGCACTGATTGAGGAAAAGAGTAATTGTGACACTAAACATAAGGCAGTTTAGTGTTAAGGGGAATGAGTAGGCATGTAGGATGGTAATACTTTCATTTCAAAACGAGGAATTAAGCTAATCGGGGCATGTGTAGTGAGATTATTTACAGCTGGAGTACAGACAGAAAATTATGTACATCACTACTGATTTTCAAACACTGATTAAATTATTATGACCTAAATTGTGCAATTAGCGCTTAAGGACAGGAATACCAAATGCATACCAAACTGCATTCTTTGAGTTTTTGTGGATTCTGGGCCTACTTTTCACAGATTGTATGTTCATAGTGTGGTGTTATACATATGATTTAAAAGTGCAGTAAGTTATTGGCATTCTGTTTGTCACTGAGACTTTTGGTGACTGCCAGAATAAAAAACTAGTGAAAAAGGTAACACTTTATTCTATTTAATTAATAGCAGACATAAATCAACACACCTTTAAAATGACCTACTCTATACACACACACTCTTAAAAAAATGTGACAGATATATATCAAATCAATAATTGTAATATATTTTATTTATAGGTGCCTTTCAAGCACACAAGGACACTATGCAATAAAACAAGTGAAACAGACAGTAAAATCACAGTAACAGACAAGATGAACATATTTAATTTAAACAATGTAAACAGTGCATAAGAGAGAAAGCGAGCTTGAACGGATAGTTTTTTAGTGTGAATTTAATGAGTGAAAATTAATTGAAGTTTTGAACTGAAAGCAAATTCATCCCAGGACTCATGGTCGGATACCAGTTTATGATTAGTAGTTTGGAATCTTTGCTTCAATCTCTGCCTAAAACTAGCATTTAGGAAGTGAACTACTTTGGAAAGTTTTATAGCATCACAGCTAAATAGTTAGTAACTATTATAGGTAAAAATTATATGTGTTAAATTTTCCTGGCCTTATGCGGTGTCCTTAAAGTACTATATTCTACATTGTGTCACTTCTCTTTTCCTGTTCTGTGCTTCCTCATTCCCCTGACTGTAATTTTGTGAGTACTTTTCACCAACACAGTGTTGGCCAATTATGAGATCACAGCTCTTAGATGAAGAAGAGGGTTAATATTAAAGACAAACCACCCAAACAGCACTCTTTAGAACTGGGATGCTTACACCAGGTTCAAATTATGCATATGATTGGAACTGAGAAAATAAGAGGTGAAAATGTGATGAAGTGATGAAATGTACAAAGTGATGAAATGTACAAAGCTGGTCACAGCTGTATGGCACACAAAACAAACACACACACACCCTGCACCATTACAGTGTCACCTGTACTGCTTTCATGCCAGCAGATGCTATGTGGGGAACTCTTTTGCTGCAAGCAGAGGATGCAGAGCAGGTGGGTGCCAGAGGACGTGTTGCTGCCCCCGCCGTGTTTGTCAAACAAATTAAACGCATTGGAGATTCTTCACCTGCCTCATGCACTGCTGCCACATATGGCTTGCCCATTCAAAATAAGGAAATATGCATACATTAGCATGCCTAATGGCAGACCCTCTCCATTTAATATGCAAATGCTCTGAAATATTACTGAACACCGTCTGTTCTAAATGAATAAATTTGAATTGCAATTAGAACAATCCTTTATAATTAATGAAAACTGTCAATTTTGTTTCAGGAATAATTTGATTTACAGGATGATGGGCTGGTGGTTGAGGCCTGTGAAGTGCTGGGGAGTAGGAGGATGAATGGGAAAGGCATTACTGAGTAAACACAAGCCCTGACCAATACAGAACGTCTTTACAATACTGACAAAAGTCACTAATTAACCTAAACTGGACTGGATCACTGCCTGATATAAATGCTAAGCCTATGGTCACACATCAGCTAATAAGAACTGGGCACCTGACCCTTTTACACCCTTTCCCCTGTTGGAATTTGCAGATAAATTAAAACTCATTAAAATGTGTTATTCTCATAGTAATAGTTGCCATCAAGCCAAGCAGCAGCTTTAGATGCAAAGCACATCAAGGACCTTGTTGTACCATGTGACAATTATCTTTAGTGTCCCTTACAAATAAACAAACAAACAAGCACTCCCTTTCTCACATGACGACAATTCTATACAAGGGGGCCACCATAAACAGTAATTTAGTTTTTGTTGGATTTAAGTGTGGTGCTTTGCATTACTGACACTATATTAAATATAATGTAAACTATTATCTACCAGTAAAAGGTTTTTGCGAGGACTGTATGTCCAATCCAGTTACCATTTAGAAGCCTTTTTTAAATTTAAGGTAAAACTTGGAACACACTGTGAGCATACATGTAAGATTTGACTTGAAACTGTGGGAAAACACATAAATATCCCCAAAAACAGACTGCACAAACACACACAACACACAGCCACACCTTAGTAAAAAAATGTCCTACCTGTTTGCAGAAATTGTCACATGTACCCGGCAGGCATGAAAGAGAGAGGGAGAGAGAAAGCAGAGAAAATGTTAATTAGTTAATTATACAGTTCATTTTGAACCACATGCTTTCGATGGCAATGCCTGACAAATGCATGTAATGATCTCTAAATGTGCAAAGAAACACACAGATGGTGGCAGCCTACAGTTACGACACATTAAGCGGATTGTCACCACACGAAATTGTTAGAAAAGAAAAAAGGCTTAGGTTTTTTTTTATTATTATAGAAAGAAATAAAGCTTAAATCATTTATTCATTAACATTTACACCTGTGAGAAAAACGAATGAATTAACTAAACTAAATCAATTAATGAACAACCTGCCAAAAGATACTGCCAAGGCTTAAATACTGCTGTTCAGTATTGCACTGAACAGTAACTGCAGTAGTACTGGTGTATTATTCTACTAGAATCAGTTCATTTTTTATAAAGTGATAACCCATCAATGGTCAAGAAGGAAGACTAAAAAAAAAATACAAGCTCAGAAACATGGCAAGTGACACCACCAAGCAATGATGAGTAAATTTAAAGGACTGGAAGAGTTGCTTCAGCTTTAACAAAAAAAGAAAGAAACACAATTAGGAAATCACCTTCATCACCATTTCTCTTTGCTAGGCTCTTCTAAGCAATTATGGGTTTTCTGACAGGTCACAAGTACTGCTGGACCTCGTAATGGTGTCATTTCCTCTCAAGTCACAAGTAGCTGTCGCTCAGCCCTGCCAATAATTAGCCGTAGACACCCACACCAATGTACCGACTAATTAGCAAATTACGTTGAAAAAAGCAGAGCCCCTAATTAACGGTTATTACTGCATTTCAGGAGTTGCAGCTTTAATTAGCGCAGAACGGGTGCTCACATTTCAATACCGTCTGCTCGCTTCGCTGTGTCCCCTCCCCTCCACCATCCCCACGTCCCCAGCCCCCTTCCTCAACAACCACTCCTACACACTGTTTGCCCAGCAGCCACTAAACGCTCCATGTCTCCTGCCCTTAAAAAAGCACCGCTTTTAAAAACTGCAGTCAATAAAGCTGGACCTTTATGCGAAATGAAAAGAACTGTCATGGCTAATTAATTTAGCTTAAGCAAAGTTGATGTGCTTTTAATAATGTTTAATGGAGCATAAAATAAATAAGACTACAGTCTGGGGCCTGCCACTGAAGGCTATAAGTACATCCTCTATATGACTTTTGCACCTTCCTCTTTACTCCTTTCTCTTCGCTGCTTTATTTGCCTTTATCTTGCCTGTTTCATAATGACTTCCCCTCACCCCACCTCCCCTTTCCACCCTGCTTCCATCGGCATCAAGTCAAGAGCTGCAGTTTTAATTAAGTGACACTAATGAGCTTGTTGAAAGGGGGCTCCTTCAGCTCAACAACGTCCCAGTAAATGTGTTTATACTGGGGCGTCATCCCGGATGGCTCCTTTCCACCCCCACCCCCATCTCGCACTGCCTTCAGGAAGAGGGCATCAAATACAACGAAGGATAATGCCCACACGTAATAGGAGGCCTTCTTTATTATCATTAATGTACATTTTACTTCAGCTTTTCATGCACTTCAGCATTCAAATGTACTTCTAGACCAGATAGTAAAGACATGCTTACCTAAACCTGTGTGTGGGAAACACAAAGTCCCTAATTCTGAATATGACATTCACTAGTTACTTTCAGTATTATGCCTAAAAATGTGTATGGCAGCACAAATTATTATTTTTCTGTACAAATTCTTTACAGGCTAATTTGCTAAAGGCTATTTTTTAGTCATTTTTATAAGACTTTTCGGTATCTGAAGATCACACTGTGTGGGGTAAATTAAAATATAAAGCAATTTATAAAACATCATTTGATTTTAATGGGTCAAAAACCTGTTTAATATAAAATAAGAGGGAATTGGCAGTTTAGTATAAAGTTACTTCCCATATTTGGATATTCAGAACACTTTCAAACTCACAGTGGCACTGATGTTTTTATGATTGTTTAACTTTCTTTTTCGTGTTTATTCTTTTTATGTAAAGCACTTTGAATTATCTTTGTGTATATAATGTGCTATATAAATAAACTTGCCTGGCCTTGATGTGTAAAAACCCCAGCAAACCTGTTGTGCCTGTTGCATGATACTACTGTGTGAGAGTACTGAGGCTAGAATGGTTCATCAAATCATTCATATCTTGTTAGCAGTTGTTCTGTGGTTTGTTTGAGACGGACAGAATATTTTACAGTTGGGCTGTGAGGTTCCTAATCAAGTGGCAAATGAGTGGAGGTTCCAGGTAGGAGCTTTTTCTTTTTTTAAGTAGAAGTCAGGTAAATACTCTTTTTATATTCAGTACAGTCAGGGATGTGTCAAATGGCACCAGCCAATCAGCAGCAAGGAGAAATAATTAACAATCTCAGATTGGCTACATTCAAACTTACTGCCTCTGAGTACAGCAGTGTTTCACTATCCAAAGATACGCTTTCTTTGTGTTGTCTCGTCAGTTACAAAAGATGTATAGAAATATATATTTACCGTACTATTTATGTAGCAAAATCAGTACTTTTTTATAACAATTTAACAATAAACTGCATAAATCCTGACATATTGCTGTGAAAATAGACATTAGACTTTGTCCAGCATGCTATCTTGTCCAGCACGAGGAGGAGAGGGCATGGTGGACGCAGCCCGGACATCACAACAGCAAAAAAAATGTGGAGGATATCTGCTTTAGAGCGGGGGTTGCAGTTCGGTTCTCCGAAAAAATCTGTGTTGGACTGATACAGCGAATGTAGATCTGTGTACAACTGGGAGTTTCGTTTATTCATTTAACATCCTGGTTTACCCTGCGTTTCCATGGAAATAAGGCCTGCAAGATGAAGGCCCTGGTCTATTTCCCTCATTCAAGCACTAGGTCACCCCCAAGTCCAAAACCACTTTGAATATCACTATTTTACCCATACTAAAGACATACCACCTTAAGTCATTCTGAATGCCCTTCCGCTATCTCTCATAACTCTTTCCTCCTCCATTGTTATGGAAATGGTGGTGTAGATGACTTATCTTTCAAAGTCACTAATCCCACTCTGGATGGTGAATGCCTTTCCTTTCTCAAAAACGCATCTTTGTTTCTGGTCCTTTTCAAGCTCCTGTTCATTAATGCCCTGAATATTCATAACACTGACGCAGGGCTCTTTCCCTTTTTCCTCTGCTTTTGTTTTTGCATTTTGTTAAATATTCAGAGTGCGGATGCAATTAACATGCTGTTAATGAATAATTAATCAGGACTAAAGCAGCAGCCAAATTTATGCACTTTAATTATTGAAACTGCAAATATGAAAACATGGGCCTGTTGCCTATTATCAACCCCTTATTTAGCGTGTGTGATCAGCATCATAAAACATTCAATACACATACTGGCAAATGTGTGTGTGTGTGTGTGTGTTTGTGTGTGTGTGTGTGTGTTTGTGTGTGTGTGTGTGTGTGTTTGTGCATGCGTTTCAATGCATGTTTGTACTTTAAGGGAAATCACATGCAGAAATGACAAGATGACTGCAGGTTTACAATAATACCAGAAATTTGCTTGGCAAAGCTAACTTGTCTGTATGTGGTAGACGGAAAATTGTTGGAGTATTCCTTTAACTCCATTATTCCTTTCTCACAGTAGAATTATAACCTAATTCTATTCCTCAGGTCATCCATGTATAAACACACAATCTCATCACAAAAACTCCCGCTCTCCTCTACTGCCCTTCATTACTGCTTCATTGCTCCTTCATTACTGCTGGCCACTGCCAAGCCGCCATGTGGCTGCATATGCATGTGTGTGTGTGTGTGTGTGTGTGTGTGTGTGTGTGTGTGTGTGTGTGTGTGTGTGTGTTTGGACTCTGTCAGCTCATTAGGAGCGATCTAATTATTACTGCTGCATGCAACAGCTTGCTGAGCAAGCCCACCTTTTTTGCAAGAAGGAAAAGAAATGAGATGGAGTGGACAGACTTGCTTTTTTTGCTGGAAATTAAGTACAAAAGAGGGAGAGAGGGAGAGAGAGTGTGTGAGAGAACGAGAGAGAGAGAGAAAGAGAGAGAGAGAGAGAGAAAGAGAGAGAGAGAGAGAGAGAGAGAGAGAGAAAGAGAGAGAAAGAGAGAGAGAGAGA
>JBBKCR010000022.1:3273931-3284059 GCA_037577295.1 Ladigesia roloffi
GGACAACTCGGAAGAAGTGACTCGCTGTTGGATATCTGTGGTAAAGTAAAAACACAGATATGATGTTGAAGATGAAAAACAGGACAAGGCTGCCAGTGAACAAGGACATTTTAAAAACACTGAAAATTTTGATGATTTAACATGTTAAATGATCAGTACCACTAATGTTATGGTTTTGAAAAAATAAATGCCAAAATGGCTAATAAACAGAATGTTTTTGCTGATTCTGACTCTGAAGGGGAATGTTTTCTTTTTGGAAAAGACACACTTGCATCTCCTGGTTCAACTTTGGAATGCAGCTGCGCGGCCTTGCGAGCCGAAAGTGAACACGAAGCACAAACACGTGTTAATTTCAACACTTGCCCATTGGGGAAGTGTGTGGCAGTGGTGAATCGCAGTGTAGAAGAGGTATTGGTCAAGCTAGAAGCAGCAGGAGAGAGAGGGGGGGAATTGGGCTGGACTTAGCCGTAGCATTTAGCTTTCTTCATCCAGACCTCCAGAGGGGCGGAGTCTCAGCGCTGTGGCCGTAGTGTGTGTAAGAGTCAATGATTAAATTGACATGACCATTGTTTCTTGTAACGTCTGTATGTATGTGCGATTAAATGGGATTAATTTGATTCATTAATGGCCACACCATGTAATCAAAAATTTTAATCGCTTGATAGCATATATATATATGTGGTATTTCATCTTTAGGATGTAGGATCAATGTCATTTTTTAAAACTTTGTACATCTTTAGGTTTATATCTTTAGGAGAATTTGATTAGATACAAATGCCTTTATGTAATTTATTTAACAGCCCCAAGTCCAGTCAACAATAAGAACTGTTAAGATGGAAGTCTGCAAAGCTATGCAAACATATGCATGCATGAACACACGAAAAAAAAACAGACCACATAAAGTAAATAAAAAATAAAACTGGGAAAAGGGGAGGCCTTTGTTACATAGAAAAGCAGGAACAAAAGCAAGCATCCAGAGGGAAGATCATGCTTGGCAGAAGTTTGACATGTTTGTCATCTGCAAACTATTTCATCCAGAGCCAAGAAAACAAACATTTCAGAACAGCAATTTAACAGGGTGCCATTAGCAAAGGGGCAAATGAGGGAAAGTGGAGAGAGGGGGGAGGAGAGAGAATGGAAGAGAAACCAAGTGAGAGAGAGAGAAAGAGAGAGAGAGAGAGAGAGAGAGAGAGAAAGAGAGAGAGAGAGAAAGAAGCAGAGTAAGGGAGGTAGATGGGAGGAAAGAGAGAAGCCCAACTCTTATTTAAACCATTCGCCTGCAAAACATAGCGATAAATAAACCTATTGTTTTGTCTTGACGTGCATAGAAAAGGCACCACAAGAAAGGCAAAATGATGTGAGAGGAGACAAAAAATAAAGACTATCATTGTTTTGTTTTTAGTGCTGAAGCAGACCACTCTTTGACTTGCTTTTTTTACTCAACACCCTGTGTAGTAATGAAAGGAACAGCCTAACACCAGCCATCATCTTCTCACTTCACCAGAAATGCAGGAGGAAAACTTGAGACATCTCTCTCTCGCTCACTCATTTTCTCTCTTTCAAGAATGCTTTCATTTGGAATTAATAAAATGCCAATATTCCTCTATCTGTAATCTACTTTTAATAAGTACTAAAAAGTGTACAACTTCTGTCATTTGGAATATTCAATAAGGAGAGCAATTTCCCAAACAAAGAGGTTTTGGAGGGTTGTAAGTTGGGTGGGAGTTCCCATTGTCATGCCAAATGGCTTAAACAGGCCAGGCTTATTAGGGGCCATTCAGATGATGAACACTTACCATGAAAAACTGTACTTTTTAACCTATTTGTGCTTTAAGCAAGCCGTATATGTACAATCATTTGATAAATATATTATAACTGGAATGTGAAATTGGTTTACTTATTTCTATGGTTCTATGATACCGTAGTATTGGGACTGTGTCAGTAGACCTGAGAACCTCCATGTGTTCTATTACGCCAAGTGCATTGCGATTCAGTGACTGTGTACTTGCCTAATTGTCATTAAAATCAGTTTTAATCTGCAAAGTGTTTGTTCCTCTGTTCAGGAACTAATAGCTGAATATGCATCAAGTCATCCTTAATGGGGAACAATTTTGTGCAGAATGTACCACATCTCGGACAATACTGCCTATGTGGGATGGCTTGTAATGTAGTCTCTTTTGAAACAGCATAATACAGGTGTTCTCATTAGGTGTTTTCATATTTAGAAGGTATTGGATAAGCAAATCAACACTCTGTAAGGCAAAGAAGGCTGTAAACCTCAGAAGTCCTGCACGACCATAGTAAGACCTAGTAGTCTTGAGACTAGGGGGTATATAAACGACTATCAATTAACCCTGGGCCGAACTATAAGATGACGACTTCGTTTATGCAGCCTAACACTGCTGGACTGCTACTTGGCCCAGTGAAACCTAATAGAGATATAATGGAGCAGGTAATTGCAAGAGCAACATGGGGTAAGCCAGAAAAACACATTTCAGGCAGGTAGCGGCGGGCTGCCCTGGTCCAGGACGTTTTAAGAGAGCTACAGCATTTACTTGGATGCACTCCAGGAACTCAAATGAAGCTGTAAAAGCAGCATGGGGTAAAGTTAAACAAGTATATAAATAATATCCAAACATGTAATAATTTGTTAACCATGCAATCCAGGGAAGCTGTGCCCAAGAGGAAGTGTGTGTGAGAGAGAGAGAGACAGAGAGTGTGAGAGAGAGAGAGAGAGAGAGAGAGAATGATAAAGAGAGAAAAAGAAAAGAAAGGGAAAAGGGAGATACAGACAGAAGAGCGAGAATGAGACAAACAATGAGAGACGCTGAGCGAAAGACAAAGACATAAAGAAAGAAAGCAAGAGATAGAGAGATGGAATTATATCAAGTAAGGTGTTGGGCAATGGAGGATTAATCTTCAAGTAATATCAAACCCCTTTCCATACTCCTAATGTCTCTTTTCTGGTGTTATTTAAAGTTTAGCCCAGTGGCGTGACTGTAATTTACAGCTGAGGAATGCTGTAGTTTTGCATATGTTTACTGCTGATGGCAAAATCCTTGCAAAAATAGCCTGACTAAAAGAACTGTAGTATTAAAGCTCTAAAAAAATCATGCAATGCCCATACAGAGCCCATTGGCTATTTGACACATACTTTCATTGCACTCTTTTGTTTTTATGTGAATAAATACATGAATATTTCACAAAAGGAGTTTTAGTTTTTGCCTGATTCTATTTGTGCATACACAATTATGAGTAAATCTTTGATGTTTAAAAGGAATACAGTTCATTTGCAATTCGGTCAGCAACACAGGATACATTTTAGAGGATTCATTTTTAAGTATTTCTTCTAAGACTTGAACCATAATTTTCAAATGTACAGAAGAGGTTGAATGAGAGGTTTGCTGGATCTGTGTTTTTAACAGCCACCAACATGATACATTCGGCAGCATTGTCTTCATATGCCAAAGACAAAAATAAGCGGAACAAAGGGACCCAAAGGAGTTCCCATAAAATGATTCCCTGAACAAATACTCACTTTAGGTGTTTTTTCGCTTAAGTTGTGGTGGGCCAAGTCTACAAGATGATGCAGGAGGTTCTGCGGTTCATTAAGCACCTGCAATCCTTTGTTTGTTCTGTTTGTTAACACAATGGTACTGTGGAGACTATGGTTTCTAATCTTTCAAGTGGTTTCTTATCCTTTTCCCAAAGCACAAGCCAGACAACAATCTAAAATTCAAGCTTGTCCAAAGGAAAGATATATGTTTCTATCAGGCAATCCTCACTCTAGTTACAGCTATTTCCTATTTGCCCCTCCCCATACCTGGAGTGACTCTGCCTTGCTTATAATGTTGTTTTCTCAGCTTCAGCACAACTGATCCACTTAATCGGCTAATTAACAAGCCCTTCTTTAGTTGAAGTGGATGAATAAGAAACCCTAAAAACTGCAGGTGTTCTGCCACTTCTCTATACATACAAATGTCCCACATCTGACAAATATTAATGAGCTATAAGCACAACAAATGCATTTCATCGAGAAGTGAAGGTCAATGCGGTGTGTTTAGTAGGGGTAATGGGGTGGGTGAGTGGGCGAACACTTTCCCTCCTGCCTCGCACACAGCACAGGTCTTCCTACTATTGTCATGGGCAAGATTGATAACACCACTCATTACATCCAAACAATTGTAAGCATTTCCGGGACAATTTATAAAAAGAAACGAAAAAAACCTGCACACCCTTTCACAAAACCAAACGAACAAGGACTGCTCCCTTGCACTTCTCTCCACTCTTTCAGCCTCTGTGTATAAAATGTTGGCACATGGTGAAGAGAAAAGCATACAGGTGAGCAAATGTGAAAGGAAACATTTGTACATTTGATTTGGTTTACGGCAATACCTCCGTGGCCATTTTGAAGTATTTTATGCTGTTTTCTCCATTGCAATCCTAAAGGGGATCGTTTGGCTAGCACTCGTATCCTGAGCAACTTGCATTCATTAGATGCAAGGACAGTCCCTCTGGAGCAACTAAGGTTTACTGAGGACACAATGGCTGAAAGCGAGGCTTGAACCTGTGACTGTGTGGTCATCAGATTCACAGACACGTGTTCTACCCATTAGGCTACTAACGTCATTTACGATTTAGTCCCAGGCTTTGCTGGTTTAAAATGGCACTGACAGCCATTATGGCAATGTGCTAAGGCAGAGAAGTGGCAGGTTCCAGCCATCCGCTTGCATTTGGGGGACAATCTGTTTCATACAACTAAGTCCTGAAATATTTCTTGTCTGGCATTTTCCCATTTACTATAAGAGAAGTTATGGCGTCTAGCCCAAAAAGACCTGGACTTTGTTAGAACCCTGACATGTAAAATGGTAGGTGTGATGGACAATGCAGAAGGAAAAGATGTTTTTATCACCCACCTACAGAGAGACCAACCAAACTCTAGGCCCCACTTTATTCAAATGAGTTGAATCACTTCTTCAGCAGGTTTGATTCATCATCTGCCCCGGCCCCTTCCCCCATACTGCCTGAAGTGTTTCACTTCAGACACTTAACACCTCCAATACATTTCCTTCTTACTGCCAAACCTCCCCAACCATGACCTCCAGCACCCTGCTCCAGCCTGTCTATTTTAGAAGAATGAATGCTAGGAAGGCATCAGGTCCAGATGGCATCTGCACAATGGTTGTCAAGTCTAGCATGGAGCTAAGTGTGGAATATATGAGTACATCTTCGGTCTGAGCTTGAAGTTTCGGAGTGTAACACAGCTAAGTCTTATGTAGTACCAGTGCTAGCCAGTATGTCCATTGATTTTGCAGACATTTTCATCCACCTTCTACACTTTCATCTGGAGACAACTGGGAGCAAATTGAGAATCATGCACTGCTCATCATTTCTTCCGTGCCTTCAATGCCATTCTATCCACCATCCTGAGGTAGAAGCTGGAGTGAACCTCAGACCCTGGGATTTTGGACTACCTCATAAACCAACCATGGCATTGGAGAACCCAGGGCTCTGGGTCAGACAGGATCATCTGCCATACAAGGGACTGTTTATGTTGCTCTTCAGCATCTACACTGTACTTCTACAACTCCAAAAACTGCTTCTTACAGTACGTTTGTGACTCATCACTGTTGAGGAAGACAGTGAGTATCGAGAACTGACCTAGAACTCTATGGACTGGTGCCAGTATTAATACCTCCTGAACAACATGGAAAAAAACACAAAGTTGCTGGGAGATTTTCAGAGGCAAAAACATCCCCACCCCAACCACTGAATATCCAGGGTACAAAAAACATTGGTGTTCACGTTTGGCACCACATTTACTAAAATTGGAATGATACCGAAGGTTGTGGGTTTGAATCTCTAGAGTGCTTTTGGCACCAATGATATACCCTTGAGCAAGATATCATCCACACACACTGCCCCCTTTGGAGGCAGCCCACTGATTCACTTGGTGAATGAGTTAAATGCAGAGAAAGAATTTTATATTGTTCATACCATGTTGTTTTGTGTTCACAATAAACTTGACTGGACATACAAAATGAACACTCTATACAAAAAATGCTTGAGCAGACTGGACCTGCTGTAGAGATTTTGGTCATTTGAAATGCAGAGGGTGTTCCTCTAGACCCTTTATGACTTTGTAGGGGCATCAGTCATCTTTTATGGTGTGGTCTACTGGGGCAGCTGTACCTCCACTAGTAACAGAAAGAGATTGAACAGGCTAATCTGGAAGGGCAGCTCTGTTCTAGAATGCCCTCTGGACCCAGTGGAGACTGGCAGGGATAGGAGAATGGTGGCTAAATTATCCCTATTTGAGAACATCTCACACCCCATGAAATATACTCTGACAGCACTGAGCAGCTCCTTCAGTGCCAGGCTTCTGCTCCCAAGGTGTGTCATAGTGCACCCACAGCTTCACTTGGTGAATTGATTAAAGTCAGTTCTGTAATGTGCTACAATATGACAGAATGGTCACTTCCATTTTCACTTCAAATTTCATTAAATTAGCCTGCATTAGACATACTTGATTTAGCTATCTTCTTATTTTATACGTTATCTAGCTACAAAATGTGGCCCTGTCAGCAATACTGAGGCCAGAGACCAGGGGCTTTTGCCTAGCAGGGGCCTTTGCCTAGCAGGGGCCTTTGCCTAGCAGGGGCCTTTGCCTAGCAGGGGCCTTTGCCTAGCAGGGGCCTTTGCCTAGCAGGGGCCTTTGCTTTGTCAGAAGGTGCCCAGGGGTCTTAAAGTCTTAAAAACCATTAGAAAAGGCAGGGTCAGTATGTAGCTATCTTTGGCTGTGTGTCAGCAGGATGTAGTTAACTGATTTTCACAATCATTTTTTATATTATTTATATTGAATAAATGGGGGTGAGAGAGAGAGAGAGAGAGGGGGGGGAAAGAGAGGGAGAGAGATAGACTGTGAGAGAAAAGATCAGGGGGGTGTTCAGGACCTCTTCGAGCCCCAGGGGACATGCATTCCTTTTACATGAGCCGATCTGAGTACACTTCCTGTGGGAGTAGTGTGCTAGGGCTGGACATGAAGCCATGGTTCTCAAGAACAGGAAGTAATCCATAGTGTAGAGAAATAATTCACACAGGGCCTCTCTGTACATTTAACCAAGACCTCTCAGGCTTCACATTACACACACACAAACATGCACATGGTCTTGTCAGAGTTTGGTCCCGACAATTAATTATACACGCTAATGCTAGATATGCATGTAAAAAAGCAAAGGGAGTAAAGCAAAACGAATCAAAAATGACTTGCATTCACCTTTGGCCCTCCAACACTGACACCCGTCCCTGTTTACATGACATTTCTAAGGCATGGTGGTCATGGGGGCATTTCCTGTGGTGACATCAACACGGGTCCACTGGTTCCACACCCTGCCCCCTGCTCCATGTTTTCATTCTATTTCTGTTGCATATCTATTGTCACCCTAAACAAGCCCTTCATGTTCTTTGTTTCAAGGCCCTTTTAAGTCCATGAGGCATATTATTCCTGTCATTACATCACATTTATTTATACTAGTAGTTGTATGTATTATTGGATTTTATTTATTTATTTAATTTATTTAATTTATTTTATTTATTTTATTTATAACATACCACACAATAAAATGCAAGTATGGATGACAGCAAAACTATAAGCTTCAGCCTGTTCTGGTATTTCAGACACTGCAAAACCTCTTTGCCACAGATTCTTAGACTGTTGAATTAGAAACCTCATGTAAAGAGTGAGGAAGCTTAAAAGAATGTGTCTGTTTATATAATGGCCAAACTAATTTAAAGTTTCACTGCAACACTAAGTGGCAGTTCCTTCTGGAAAGCAAAAAGGTTTTAAACAAATCAGGTGGATATGTGAAGGCCTTTAAGAAACAAGCATCCTCTGGCAACCTGGCCTTAATTTCTCGTAGGCATTGGTTGGGAATCAGCTCCTCTTGACTCATGACTACAGATCCCTGTCATCCCTGCTAGCTTCATTGCTTTACTGATAGGTTGAGAGTGGGGGTTGCCATGGCAAACCAAGCAAGCCACAGGCTGCATGTAGAGATCAGGGAGGATAAACAGTAGAGTATGCAAAATGGCATGACAATAGCAGTGGATGATACGTGTGCTAAATGCTTGACAGATGGGGACTGACCTATGTGACTTCTGCAGTGTGAGGCCCAGTGTCAGTTATGTGGCATTAATGGCCGCCTAAGCTAGGGTGCCTGACTGAGCAATCTATTACTGCTTAATCGTCCCTAGTACCACCGAGCGGCCATATATTCTGTCCCATAATACTTCTGTGGTCTGTGCGTGTGACAGAGTAATCAACCTTTGCAAACTGATCTTTAACAGGAATACTCTTTGCCCCTAAAACCACCTATTACATAAACATGGTGGTTTGGAATGGATTTCAATGTAATTTCACATTTTTGTGGGCACAGTCCAATAAAACACCTACTGCAGAAGGTGTCCCATTACCAATCAAGGGAATCTGCCAGGACTATTGATTTCAATTAAAACTGAAAACACAGCTATTAACGAAAATGGGTGACTGTGTGACATTTGTAGTAAAAGCCGTATTACTGCTGCATTAATTTGCCCATTCAACTTCAGCTATAATACAAATATTATTGCTTGAAGGAAATAGAGAAACAGTTTGGGAGCACATAGCCACAACACACAATTTTAATGGTCATATTTTGCCCTCTATGTCAGAGGCAGTGGCAGGGAATATTCATGTACTGTGCGAAAAATGTTCACTTTTCCCTTTTTTTAAGTGCTAACTGTTGCCATAGCTGAGGACTTTTAGTTTATTAGGGTTAATACATGCATTCTTTATTACTGGACAATAGAAAACAGTGTCTACAAAGTGTGGAATATACACACCACTTAATGCAAACTCTCAAGGAAGACGGATAGCTCAATTTTCTCATATAATCTTGTAGGTCCCTGACATTTGTGGGAAATGCAGGGGAAATGTAACCATTTCCTCCAAAAGACATGTGTGGTCTCATGAAAGCTTTTGAACTTTATCATTGTTTAAATCTAATTCTTGGCCTACCCACACAATTAATCCTTCAGCCTTAGAGGAACCCTAGTGAGACACGCCAGGCAAGAGCAGATGCTAAGGACATTGTAGCAAGCGTTATGCATTCTTGGTTATAGCGCCACAGGTCATATTCTATTGATTTAATTTCCTCTGTCAGCATGGAGGGCTGCAAAGTAGCAATTTCATGAGCTAAATTTTATAAGTGTGTGTTTATAATATTTGTTGTGGCCCTGAAGGAATGCACACTTAGCCAAATCAGCAGTGCGCTAATCGATATTGCCCCCAACAGTTTTTCCTATGCCAACATGGCAGGGTTGTTTGTGTGGACGAATGTATTTTGTCCTCTTTCACTACTATTTATTTCTCAGTTTCATCATGTTCTTCTTCCCTCCTTCCTTCAGGCTGAAGCAGGAGGAGAAGGATAAGGTAGCACACCCCAGACGAGCAATTATTGAAATGGGACCCAGGTGGCCTGTCATCAGTCTTACCACTTGAGCAGGGCTGTGGCGCCTTGACGGCTAATCGATTAGCGCTCTCATGAAAGCAGCACCACGACCCCTGACCTCATGGCTAAGCTCTCTGTCTGACAGCTGACAGAGAGAGTGCTTTATTTTATTGAATTAGAAAATTGCTGTGTTTCTTTTTTTTCATCTTCTTCTTCTGAATTAGAAAATTGCTGTGTTCCTCAATTCCTTCCTCATTCTGCATTAGGAGAAGTATAAAGTGCGGATATTTTCTTTAAAAAAAGTGACATGGAGGAGAATGGGATCATGCCTGTTCATGATATTTTGTCTCAATAATTGAGAGGCAATATATGTTGCCAAATCACGTGTCTGTAACACTGCATGCACCTGAACTGTGTGAGCTGGAAACACCCTCAGAGTAGCTGTTGTTCACTGAACTGATTTGTTGTGTTTTTATCTCAAAACCTTACATAGAGATCAGGGAAAATAAACCATCTGCAGCTGAGATCAATAAAGAAATGCACCAAAATGCATCCCCACACACCAATACACTATGAAACACAATGTACTTAAAATATGCTTAACTCTACCTTAATTTACCCCTGAAAATATGCCAAACAC
>JBBKCR010000022.1:3290976-3301709 GCA_037577295.1 Ladigesia roloffi
AAGTAGAAGAAGAAGAAGAAGAAGAAGAAGAAGAAGAAGAAGAAGAAGAAGAAGAAGAAGAAGAAGAAGAAGAAGAATAGTATTAGTAGTAATACAAACAGCAATCATAATTTTTAAAGTGCAACGTCAAGAAATCTGCATTTCAGACAGCTGATCACATACGACAGAGATTACAAATAATCATTTGGTCAACGTATTGATGAATGATGGGCATATCTGAAGCGTGACAGTGTGCATTCACTCTCTCGCTTTCTGTCCCCGATCATTTCACACACGTGTGAATGTCCCAAAGGCCACTTGAGGTTACACACACACACACACACACACACAGCTGCAGTGCGTGAGCAGAAGACACAAGCCTCACACACGCAGCCGTTTGATTTTTCCGCGCGCAGACCCTTTCTGCCTCTCTCTCTCTCTCTCACACACAAGTAGAAACGCGATCAGATTGTTTACATGCGCTGAGGCTCAGCTCAGCTTGCTCACACAATCCTTCAGTAAACAAAAACAGCCGCTCGCTGAAGAACCCGCGAAATTCATATGTGGAAGGACACACAGTATAAGGGAGACTACTGAATTCATTCAGCAGCCCTGGAATTTACACGACAATATAACAACAACAACAACAACAACAACAATAATAATAATAATAATAATACAATTACAACTACTAAGACTACTACTACTTCTACTACTACTACTACTACTACTACTACTACTACTAATAATAATAATAATAATAATAAAAATAATAACAAAAAGTACCTTAAAATAATTATTAGTAGTAGTAGGATTAGTAGTAGTAACAATAATATTAATAACAATAATCTACATGAATTAATTCCATAGATTTTTTGTATCTATTTTTGAAGCTATCACTCAACAGGTTGGTTTGTTTCCAATACAGTCCTCTTGTATGTGTGGATTTCTCTCACAAATACAACCCATAGCAAAACCGGTATTATGAATGAGAAGCAATTATTAATGAGAAGCAATTATTATTTACCGAGTTATAGAGAATAAATGGCAACACTCTTCGAGTCTAATTAACATTTATACAGTTTAACGATTACATAAGTTACTTTTTGTTTTTGTTTTTATATGCTATTAAAAATAAAAATACAGTTTTGCTTGTTTACCGCCATCACGCTTGTTTTCATGGAGTGTTCAATCGCAGCAAGGCTCAATCGCAGGATTAAAGGGTGGAATACTGTGAGATACACTGTGAGCTCTGTTATGTCCTCCTTTATCATTATATTTTCCTGAGCGACAAGAAATCTGGTACATTTTGTGTTCACTGCGGCTGAATTGAATGAAGCTGATTTAAAATGCAACACTGCCACCGTGCGTCGAAACTGTAAACCTGCACGCGATCTCTACTCTTCTCCGGTTAAACACCGTCCGATTACTTTGACTGTGGACAGAGGTGATCCTAGAGTCTGTTGGGGCCCCAAGCAAAAATTCATTGGGGGGGGGCCCCCACTAATCAGTTTTTGACCTTAGTTTAAAGAGTCAGCTCTCGTTCGCTTCCTCTACTCTGTAACCCAGGCCCTAATACCTAGTTTAGTAGTCACTGCCCAGTTAGGCAATATGCGCTTTCCAAACAACCAAACAAGGCATATAAATTTGGGCAACATCTGATGTAAACATCAGCTATGCATTGAATATGCAGGAATATGCAGGAATATGCAGGTTTACACCGTAAGGCCAGTTGGAGGAGCCCTGGAAAGAAACAGGGCATAAGGGTTGCGTTTGACATGGCACTAGTTAAAAAGAAAAAAAAATAGAAATCAATGTCATGTTACACTAACGTGTTTTACATGTAGGTCTTTCAAATGTACATTTAAATGTTTTAAAATGCATTTTTTTTAATGAAAAACAAGTGGTCCTAATTTTTCCATGGTCTGTAAGAGGTAAAGAACACCATTACACCAAATATTCATTGAAATGGTAAGTAATGGAGTTAATAATGAAATGTTTATTGGGATTATTTGGTTTCTGACACTTTTGAATAATGAAACATGGATCAAACCGATCTGGGACCATAACAGGAGAGCTAAGCTTCAGTAAGGCCTTCTATTTTCGGTTTTCCTGGTAGAAGCCTGTCTTCTCACTCTCTCCAGGTTAACCAAAGGAGGAAGAATGACACTTTTGAGGTTTGGTTCTTACGGAGTTGTCTTCAGCCTAAGGGAGGTTTTTCTGATGCCCTTGGCTGCTCACTGAGGGCACAAACCTAGATTTTGTAGCTGCTTGGTGACAAAATTGGTTGAAAACCCAAAATAAATAATATTGAAGAACTTAAATTATAATAGTGGTAAAAAGTAAAATAGTTTCGGTACTGCTTGACATTCTAGCAAACTGAATTTACCCATCAATCATGTATTTATTACATAATTCTTGAAAACATTGGCATTGAATTTGATGGAATTTTGCCTTATCTATTGTTCCTTCTGTCCTGAAAAGTTTCCTTGTCCCTCTTGCAGAGAAACACCACCACCAGATACTACTGCCTCCATGCTTTACTGCAGCAGGTATGGTGTTCTTTGGATGTCGAGCTGTACTGGCTTTCTGCTGTTTGGTGTCTTATCTGATCATCTTTTTCCTATTGTTTTCAATAGTTAAATCGAGGTTTAATGAGGCCTTTCTTGAGACATGGCTTTGTTCTTGTTTCGCTCCCCTAAAAGCAAAATTATTGAAGAACTTATTTTATCATTTACACAAGCATAACTATTTGCCATAAATACCTGCAACTGCTTCAAGATGGCCATAAGTCTCTTGGTAGCCGCTCCGAGGCTGGAGACAGTCTTGTACGTACCACTTTCTACATGTTAATTACGGGCTCTGGTATACTCACATGGACCAATAAAGCCTTCAGTTTTTTGTACCTCTCTTCTGACATGTGCCTGTCATCAAATTTATTCCAATCAAGTAGGTGATCAGTACTTTAACTACTCAGTGCTATTGATATAATTTCTTTGGTTTGCACATCTTTATTTCAGGCTTTATTTTAAAGCAATAAATATTACTAATGTGTTTATACATTGATCAAAGTTATGACAACTTCATATATTTTAGTCAGACTCAATCTCTGATTAAGAAAACATTTTATTTTTGACATTTAGCTTTGTAAAATGGATTCCATGTTTCTTGAGAAAGAAGAAAACACTCCAAGTAGTACACTTTATTCTGTACAGAACACAGGTAAATAATCTCAAATCTGTTCCCAGTTGGTTGCACCTGGTTGTGCATCACTTAGCAAAAAAAAGAAAGAAGAAGAAACAATGATACTAAACACAAATGCTACCTACATATCCATTTACCTTCAAAAATGTGCAAAACTAGGACAAATAAGCTGATGTAACTGTCGTTTATGTTTGGTCATACATTATTATATGTATTCATGTACACAAACTGGCCAGTGTCAAAATATGTAATACTGTCAAAGTGACATGAACAAGCCTCAAACCGGAGCAGTGCCACTCAATTCAGTGTTTTTGGGCTCAATCACACTTCTACCTATAGAGGGCATGAAAATGTTCCCACAAGCCCAAAGACCACGTCATAAGGGTGGATATGCTCAAACACTGTTTGGATTATCAAGTCTTGAAAAAGACAAACAATCTCGCACGCAATCTCACACACACATACAGAGAGAGTACCTCGAAGAGTTCATGCTGGATAGGAGATGACTGCCAAAGCAGACGACATCACCCCCACGCTATACATACACAGCGTCGTCTTCTCCTGAATTACCAAACCAAATTAACTAGCGTTAGCGACTGAAATTAAATGACTGAAATTACGGACCCAGTTGAAACGGCAAATCCAATGTTGTGGCTAACATCTTCAGATGGAAAAAGATTATTCCGTGATATTTATTTAAACTGATTGTCTAAAATTCCTACATGTTTTCATAGACAGTGGTGTTCCTTCTTCAGACCTTAAAATAATGCCAAGGAGGAAAAAAGAGGGTGTGGGGGTTATGCCTGAACCAAATGAAGATCAGCCTCACTCATCTATGTAAACAATTATAATAAATACTCAACAACACAAACACATTAAAAGAATACCTCCCCACTTCCAAATAATAATAATTCAGGCACACAGATAATACAAAGCCCAGAAATCCCAAGTATGTCCCTTTACATCTGTCAATAAAAGTTGCTTGCAGAAAACCTGAAAGAAGCTGAGCTGGCTTAACTGGTGCACTAAAAAAAACGATTAATCCAGGACTTTGCATCATGGAAAACAAAAGATCTTTGAGTCTACATGATCATTTTT
The DNA here is from genome assembly GCA_037577295.1 of Ladigesia roloffi. NCBI lineage: Eukaryota > Metazoa > Chordata > Actinopteri > Characiformes > Alestidae > Ladigesia > Ladigesia roloffi. The sequence goes on from JBBKCR010000022.1 coordinate 3,295,258, forward strand.
AGCGTTGTGATGCAATGGTATTTAATAATAAAAAACTTAATTTCAGGCTAGCACTTAATATGGAAATGATAGTTACAAATTGGAATAGACCGCGAAATATACATTAGGATGATCGAGGAGAGATAGGATGTTTAAGGAAACACATCTTTAAGGAAACTCGGGGGAAAATATCAAATATGGTTTAAATGTAACAGTTCTCTACTCCGTTTCAGAACAGTTATCAAGTTTCAAATGTATTTGGATTAATGGTAGTGCAGTGAAAATATATGGACCATTTGATCATGGGTGACCTTGCTTGGCCTGAATTAAAACCTGCCCTTCATGGACAAAATTGGACACCCTCTTGTTTTTCAGAAACGATGGCAAAACTCAGAAATTGTACATATATTACATGATATTAATGCTTCAGTCAAGGTAACATTTAAAAAAAAAAAGGTCACATTTTTGTAGTTAGGTCCAGAAATTATTTTTCAGAACCCCAAACCAAATCTGTGGATGGCTCTGTACAGCAATGTGAAGGTATAAAATGAAGAAAAAGGTGCAAACAGCTGTGTGTGGTTGTCAACCTGCAATTTGATGATTGCTCAGTGGTGGCAGCATTATAGTCCCAACAATCACCACCGATGAAAGCACTGGGCACACCTTGACTTACAAAGAAAGAGGGATGCTTGAACTGGAAAGTGAAACTTGTTCACCAACCAAGTTTTCAGCCTGGCTTTTATCATTTTCTTTATCCAGTGATGGGTCACTTTCTTCACATTCTTCCTGCTGTTTCCCTAGCAACTGTCCATCCGGCTCTGGCTCTGTTGAACTTTGAAGATTTGATATCGTTTCAAAATGTAAGGAAGTATTTTCAGCCCATTTGACCTCCTCTGAGGCGGACTCACCCAGAGATTCTTTTTGTTCGGGCTCTGGGACATTCTGATTGGCTGGTGGAGCATCAGGTGTAGAGGAAGCAGAAGTGCTTACAGATGGTGATTGGATCTTGAGCTGACCATGACAGAGCGGGCAGGTCTCCTGCACATAGAGCCACTTCTTCAAGCAGCTGGCATGGAAGAAGTGACCACAAGGTGTGATAACTGCTGACTTCATGTCCTAGGCACAGAAACAAAGGGGGTAAAGTAACCAATGGAACTGCTGACCACATGTGGACTGATGAACTGTACTAGTAGACAAAACTATGATGATGAACTTTGGTTTAATACCATGCAGAGTATAAATTCTTTAACCATTTCAACTGTGCAACATAACTAAGACCCACCACTCTTTAGAAACCTGCAACAACACACCTCAACTTCTAACACATACACACCTGATAGCAGATGGAACAGATGTCGTTATGCTGCTGGAGCTGTGAGGCTGAGGCCGTGGGCATGTTCTGAATCTTGTGAACAGCGTCTCGGCGAAGCAGGAAGCTTTGCCAGCCCAGCTGTGCCCGCAGCCAAACATTATAGTAGGCATGCGCCAAAATGATAGTGGAGCCCATCACAGTCCATTCACCGAAGAGCGTCTCTGACACACCATAGGCCACCACACACAATGCCACCAGAAATTCCAGGAGCCGGTAGGTTCCATTGACGTAATAGATCACCTCATCCATATTCTCCACTGGAGCCTTGCGTATCTCCTCCACCATAAAAAGCACATAAATCAATAGTGTGCCCAGGACCTAAAGAAGAAGTCAGGAGAAGAATGGGGCTTGAGGTTCTCTTACCTTTCAAAACATATGTATGTATATAAACACGTATGTTCATGTACCTGCAGTGAGGTCAGAATGCTGGAGGAGATAATGATGAGGAGCCAGAAGTCCATGTGAAAGAACTGGCAGATCATATAGGACATGTAGGCAGGGAAGACCAGAAGAAACAAACACAGGCTGACAGCGCGGAAATGCTTCCACAGGCTCCTGTTGGGGGGTAGGGGTATGTTAAACACTTAATTTGGCTTAGACATAGTACAATATCTATATCTATATCTATTAGTGATCGACTGATACAGATTTTTTTTATTACCGATCAAAATTATTTGCATGTTTATGTACCCGATGTATTCAGAACTGACATTTATTTATTATTTTACTTCTGTTTTTGACACAATTATTACAACACCACTCAACTGAAAAAAAAAAACTGTTTTATGTATAATAATCCCTCGCTCCTTGCATACAAGTCTGAAAATGCAAAAAATACTTTAAAAAAAATACTTAAAGAAAGGACACTGTTACTCAAGTCTTCAATGGTGCATAAACTACATATCTACAAGCTGCATAAACTACATATCAGTCATTTATGTAACACAGCTAGTGTGTGCATTAATAGCTGTTATGTTTAATGAAGTTATAAATATAGGAAAGCAAGTAAGTATACTTTACTTTTGCACACACTTTCCCCCTCAGACGCTGTGCGGAAATGGCGATCATGCGCATAATTCTCAAATCGTCCACCAGATGGCGGTGTTTATCGGTAAACCCGATATTACAAAACTGATAACCGATTATGGTAAAAATAACTATGGTAAACCGATATATCGGTCGATCTCTAATATCTATGTAGTATGAGAGGGCATGCTATTTCAATCAGAACATGGGTGACATTATCTATCTAAATGCACAACTGCCTTTTCTGCTTTCAATATTGTGAAGCAAAATAATAAAATAAAAACTGATATCAATCCCTGTTACAGTATTATGGTATTCCCAATTGGCTGATGTGCTTTTTCATCTGCCCATTTTTTTTGCTCGTCAGTTGGTTGGCTCATAAGACTTATAGATCGGCAACCCAGTTGACACTCGTCTGATCCAATCAATTTTTTTAAACACCAATATTCGCTTTGGTCCCCGTGTCTGTGTAATTCAATTGTCAAAAAAATATAGCTCAGGAGTTTTTTCCTTTCCAACAGCCCATGAAACACTCATCTGTGGCCCACTGGTTATTTTCTTTACCAACTCAAGGCCAGCCCAATCATACCATATCTGTGCTACTTTGGGAAACTGGCAGCTGTATACACTTTAAGAGAGCATTTTTCCACAGGGTAGTAGGAATCATCAGGACACTCTGCTTCACTCTAGCATTTCTCAGTGTTGGAACCTGACTATTTAACCTCTAAAAGCTCAATCTATTTATACTGACTGTTCTCATTGAAATAAAACATATTGTTCTCTGATTACACATGCATTGCCCATTTCTCCTCATTATCAGTGTCATAAACTGACTAGAAATTGAACGAGCTTTAAGGGAACAGTTTTTGAAGGCAGTCAGAATCGTTAGACTTTGATGTCGATTTGCGCTACGTTCGCATTTTTCAATAAGGCAGCACAATTCATCAGAACACCAGTGCTTGTATGTACATTTTCTTAAACTGCACCTTAGATATGGACAACTTCTAAATCTTACAATTGTTGTTGTTGAAGCATTTTTCCCCTCAGCATGTTTGGTTATATTTCTGATTGCTGTGACCATTACTGCACATGAACAAATCAGAAACTAGTTGAAATAAAAGAGACCTCAAATATTGATTATTCATTCACTCATATAACAAATTCCTCATGCTTTTTTATACAACTTATAGCAAAAATGTGTGCCATTAATTTAGATCAATTAGTAAGAGAGCTTGCACACCTTTGCCTTGTAAAATGTACGAGTACGGGTGTAATGAGCTTGTAACATGTTCAGTCTTACCGCTAGGAGAACGGTTATTTATAACAAACTGTTCATCAATGTTAACAGTGCGACAAAATGTACAATTGATTGTGGGGTGAGTAGAAGACAACTTTTGGAGCAATGAGTTGGAGGGAGCTTTTCTGTCATTATGTACAAATATACAGACATGAGACACTTTTTTACATCTCTCTCTGTCTCTCACTCACACATTCAGAATTTTTCCCCCCAAAATATTCATCAAAAGATTCAGCTACATCATTTTTGACTAAGTAAGTTTATAATTTATTACTTAAATTGAATATTACTTTGTTCATTTATACACATTCATGGGAGCACAAAGATGGGTGGTGTGCATAACTGTACGTGGAGGGCTGTTGTACCCCAAAATGCCAGGGCTGTTTTTTGTCACAGTCCGCCCCAGAGCACATAAGCAAAAATAATGAGCATCTTTAAAAAAAATTTCAAGACAAAGGTTGAAAATATTTCTAGTAACTTTTCTGACATCAGCAATACCTAAAACATCTGACATTTTGGTGTCTCACTGTCATCACATTATAAATTGGTGTGAAAGAAGACACCAAAATCTGCACTGGAAAAAAAAAAAGTGTAGCTACAGGGTGATAGCAACTTAAACAAGTTCATTAAAAAGAACAGCCAAATATATGTTTTTATATTAAAAGCCCTTTGAGAACCAAAATATGGTCTCATTTAGAAGGTGCAGTTATGTATGAAAAATATAATTATGATCGGTTGGATACTGGGATAACCATTTCGCGTGAGAGCGGTGGAGGGAACGCTGCAGAAGACTCACTTGTCCCTGGAGGCCCCCAGTGCCAGCACTATTGGGTCAGCGATCTCCAACATAGACTGTAGAATAGAGGCCACGACAATGAAGAGGATGATGCTGAGGAGAAAAGCTCGGTGGATAACTTGGAGCTCAATAAGCCCTGTCTGAACAGACAGAATCAGCAGCGTAATCCCCTCGGTCATCCCCCTGAGAAAGAGAACGACTGTGACCAATAGATACATACATCAACAGCATGTAGCTAACTTCATCATAACTTTCAGATATGGCACCAAGTAGTAGGGCTTGTTTAGCACAGAGGATGGGCAGACTTACCGGTGCATGGCATTGTCATTCATGAAGGCTCGGTAACCTTGTAGGTAGAATTTGCACAGTGTGAGAACACCCAGCGCCACAAAAGAAACTGTAAACACCAGCCCCAGCAGGGAGTACGGAGTGCAACAGCATTCTGCAATGCTAGGATAACAGACATAATTGTTTACACGTGCACAGAGTACAAATACAAAGCATATTGTGCAAACAAGCTTTAAGCACAAAATGTAACTTTGTTAAAGCACTCATGCTTCATAATCTTAATGGTTATGAATACAAAATAGAAGGCAACATGCATCTGTATATACCACAAACAATTTACATGCTTGAACCAAATTCACCTCGATGGATTGTAATATGTATATACATGAATGCAGCATTTTGCTAACATTTCACGAACATATGACCATATCAATGATCCTGCAGAGAGTCATGGAAGAATAAGCTTTTATTTGATGGTTTCAAACCTGGTCAGGAAGAGGAAGAGCAGTCTCTCACGTGAAGGCGGCTGGTCCCGTGTACTGAAGTACGTGTAGATCTGCAGGGCGAAGAGCACCAGCCAGAAACACATGAAGAGCACAGGCAGAACTAGCTGATTCCATAGAGACATTCCCAGAGCAAGTAGCCCATACACTTCCACAACCTGGATATAGGGTAAGATGGAGAACAAAACAGAACATTAATGAGCTAGTTGTGGATTAGTATTATTCAACATTCTATTAATAACAAGTGGACAGGCAAAAAAACAACAGAACATATCTAACTTTAGGCAGATTCATTAAATACATTTAAGCTATACCTGTGCTAGCTCTCTGTAGGCGGTCTTGGCAAGGTTGTAGGGTACCAGTAAGTTTGTGGCCAGGAAGTACAGCACTTCCAGTCCTGTGAAGATCATTGCGAAACGATTGATGAAGACGATGGTCTCCAGGGGAACTAGGCACAGCCTGGCCACCAGGGGGAGCAGGTGAGCAGAAAACAGCCAAATCTGTTTTGTCTGCATCACACAAGAGCAAAGTGTACACACCACCACCTGACCTGGAAAAGAGAAACATAAACTCCTAAATGAGTCCAATAACCTCCTAAATGAGTCCTATAAACTCCTAAATGAGTCCAATAAACTCCTAAATGAGTCCAATAAACTCCTAAATGAGTCCAATAAACTCCTAAATGTGTTGCCTTACACAGCAGTGGACATACTCAGGGCAAGTTTGGGAAGTTGCAGATTTGTTTGTCAAAACACACTACGGCAGTACAAGAAACATTCTTGATTAGAAAAAAATATCTCCCATTCCAAAATAAGATATAATGATTACATGTACGTATTTCCCCTTATTACCACTATCTGATATGTGTAACTATGTTAAAAATGTCTAAAACATACTACAACAGCCTACATTGAGAATCAGGTTGATGTAGTGTGCTTAAAATTGAGCCAACCTGGAGAGAAACTGCACACAAGTACACTAATCCCCATACCCAATTTGGCCATTAGAGTTATTTAAGTGAGACTCTCGCCCTCTCGGTCTCTCGCCCTCTCGGTCTCTCGCCCTCTCGGTCTCTCGCCCTCTCGGTCTCTCGCCCTCTCGGTCTCTCGGTCTCTCGCCCCCTCGGTCTCTCGCCCCCTTGGTCTCTCGCCCCCTCGGTCTCTCGCCCCCTCGGTCTATCACCCCCTCGCT